>BHFT01007786.1:0-19877 GCA_004320025.1 Laticauda laticaudata | reverse complement strand
ACCAACGGATGGCAAGTGTTTTTCTCCGTTTTACATCCTCTTTCCATCCATTGGTGCAGTGTGACATGGGCTTAACTGCCGAACTGCAGGCAGCAGAAGTAGCCTGCAGTACTGCATTCTAACCACTATGCCACTACTGCTATTCTGTTATGTTTTACACACACACACTTGCACACAATTGGACATGTAATTGAGATGTTTTTTCAAGATTCATCCTAGCAACTAATATGCTAGTTCTAGGGCACAGCTAAAAAATTGAAGAGACGTTCGCCTGCTAGCCAGCTGACTCTTTCTGCTAACCTTCATGACTTCCTCATAATTATTTCAGATAATCTGCCTGATGTTCTGAGACTTTAAGTTAAAGTTAAAACTTTATCTTAGATCAGTTTCTTATGGCAAAACATGAGGAATGCTGTCTTTCCTCAGCTCCTTCCTTCTCCCATCCGTCATGCCAACTTAATGACTACTTTTCTTGGATACCCACATTAGACTGAATAGGATCTTGCAGTAAATAAACATGTCAATCGACTTGTTAAGAACCTGACATATTGGTTGGAATATCATGGATAACCATTTTGGTGAGGGTCATAACATGCTCTTATCAGAGAATGATTTAATAGTGATTCCTTGCTTCCATCCCTGAATGCAGAAATATATATCATGAAAAATAACAAGTGCAATTCAAACATTACTTGGTTCTTTATTTGTATTTACACATGCATGCAAATGTAACTGTGTTGGAAGGACTTCTATGAAATGTAATATAGTTCTAGGAAAAGAGGTGGCATTCTGTGGAGTTTCAGGAATTTACAAGTAACACAATCTTAAAAGTGTATTAAGTCAGTCTTTTCACCCTCATTTTAATCTTCTAATAAGTTTACTGAGATTCATGGTTTGGAGCAGATCTCTGAATTCAACGTTCATAGACTTTATTCCAAAACAAGGCCAGAAGCCATCCATGGGGAATTCTTCAAGGTTGGGGAAATAAATGGCTTGTTTGTTTAATTACTTGCTTGTTTTCTCTCTCTCTCTCTCTCTTACAAATTTTTAATTTGATCAAAGGAGGTTGAAAAAACAAAACACCAAAATATTTTATAAAGGGCTAAAATACCCAATAAAGAAGACATTAAGATGCATTTTTGTTGTGTTCTTTTTATACTTTCTTAATAAAAAAATTGATTTTAATTACTCATTCTCTGGATGAAATTTTCTCCTAGTTTTTCTTCAGAAGCTCAAGGTGGCTTCTGTGGGAAAGTTGCTTAACTGAATCTCTCAAATAACTACCCACATAGCTAGTTTTGTGGACCGCATACATCCGTAAGATCAATATATTTCTATACTCCGGCTGCAGGCCATTTTCTCCACAAAATGACAAGTTCTGCTAGAAGAGAGCAGAGAAACAGTGAATTAGATCCAGGTGACTTAGCGAGACTCTTCTACCTTGATGTATTCTCTTCACCCAGAAGGTTTCAGGATTCTAGCTCAGTGCTTTACTTAATTTGGGAAATCAAATTGTTTCTCTCAGTGCTTTGAGTCATCTTTGGACTGAGCCTTATCAATTCAGCTAACCATTCTGGACTAGCTGAAGGATGATTGTGGTAGAAAAGGGATTTTGCATTCACAGAAGCATTTTTTTTTTCTGCCATGAAGGCTGAACTGCTTCATAAATGGAACCACCCCTTGGGATCCAGAGAGTGTAAAATTAAAATGGCCACAAAGACAGGTGCCTTAGAAAGGTCTTATTTTCCAGTAATAACTTCAATGCAACGAGGGAGTCAGTTGAGTGGAGAATGTTACTTCAATCCCAACAAATCCAAGTAGGAGCTAAGTCTACATCTCTCAAGGTTTAATGTCTGCATCATTGAAGTGGGCTTTTCAATTAACCTTCAACCCCATCACCCAGTTAAGATGTACATTTGGCCTAAATGTGTGAGCCCTAAATTAAGACTGGGAATTCTACTAAATGTAATTGTATAAGATTACCAGACCTGCACTGCAAAAATCCAAAATATAGCAAAGAAAGAAAAAGAAAGAAAGAAAGAAAGAAAGAAAGAAAGAAAGAAAGAAAGAAAGAAAGAAAGAAAGATGATACAGATAGATAGATAGATAGATAGATAGATAGATNAGATAGATAGATAGATAGATAGATAGATAGATAGATAGATAGATAGATAGATAGATACAGATATAGACATATAGATTAGATAGACATAGATAGATATAGATAAATAGAGATAGATAGGAGAGAGAGAGGGTGGGGAGAGAGAGAGAGAGTATAACTATTGCTGCTGTCTAGAAGGCATGTGGATTTTTGCAACTTAGATGTGACAGACCTAATTTACAACATATTTGGAAGGCATTGGGTTTAATTAAGGCTGGATTCACACATTGCAATAAACAGTATGGTAATCTGTGGGGTCTTTGGTGCTCTCTGAGCTTGGTTGTTCCCTTGCAGATGTTTCATTACCCAACTAGATAACATTTTCAGTGCTAGAAGGGAGTGGGGTTTTGCTCTCTTCCCTATTCCTTTCTAGCACTGATGTTCAACCCTGAGATATAAATATTATATGATAATTGGCTTGGTTTTTAGCTTAACCTATGTTTTGAACTCAGTCATTAATTGCAATGAGGTTAACACATTACCAAGAGCTCAGAGAAAACGCTGAAGTGTTAGTTAATTGTCATATTCTACAATCAGCATAATTCAATCTTTGGGAGGAACGGAACCTCATATTCTCAGATTTTGGTCATGTTGGTGATGAATGTCAGAAGTTAGAGTACAACTGAAGAAGATTAAACTTATTGCTGTTTTCACCATCTTCTCTCCGTGAAACTTGTTTTTTTTAATCCTTATTGCGTTTATCCTGAACTGAAAAATCTCAATATCACTTCCATTCCACTCCCCCTTGAAAACAGCAAACAATATGCTAGGTTTGCAATATGCTAGGTATGTTCAAAATCTTTAGTCGTATTGCGTTGACTCAGCTGAGGTTGTAATGTTGTTATCTTGTACTATGCGAAAAAGAATTGGAAGTGAATGCTTTTTTCTTTCTTCCCTTGTACTTCATATTTTCTTTCCCCTTTTCTTTTTTCTTTTCTTAATTTCCTAGTTTTATTTTTATTTATATTTTTACATTGCTAAAACAATTATATATATGCTGGCTCTTGTTTCTTGCAAAAAGAAGCGTGCAGAATATTATCTTAATAAAATGAAATGATCATTTACAAAAAACATATTCATGAACTCTCCAGTACATTTAAATTTCCTCAAATTTAGAGAAATGTATATAAAATTAATGTCCTTTCATTTTTTTCCTTTCTTGCATTTTTAACTTTACAATGTCTTTCTTTTTCTTACATTACATTTGTTTGTATTAGTCTAACTTCTTTTTAAAAAAAACTTTAATAAATAAAATTATGTAAAAAAAGATGGAAATATTTGGTAAGATCTACAATGGAGGAAAGGTTTATGAAGATCATAGAACTTGCTCAGATGGCCAAATTGACTTGTTTGATTACAGAAAAGCCAGTATCTATAGTTGCTGCTGACTGGGAACCTGTTATGGACTTTTTGTGGAAAACAGGAAAAAAATTAGTGTATGTTCTATGCTTTTGATGTTAAACAGATTATTCATTAGCTTATTGGAATTTTTTCTGTCCCATCTTCATTTGTCTTATGAGTAACTCAACGTATCAAACATATCTAATACTCCTTCCTTTTGTTTTTGTCACAACAACAAACCTGTGAGATGGGCTGGGCTGAAACAGAATGATTGATCCAAAGTTACCCAGTCAGCTTTCATTCCTAAAGCAGGATTAGAACTCAGAATCTCCTGGTGATTGACCCAAAATCATCCGGTCAGCTTTCATGCCTAAGGTGGGACTAGGACTCACCCTCTCCTGGTTTTAATGACAATTATGCTTAGATACGAGAACACGCCAAATAAAATTACGAAAAATATACAATTGGTTGCAGGATTTTCAGGAGCTGTAGGTAAAAATAAGCTCTCAAAGTTTTTGCCAAGGATAACTATGACATGTTCAACAGCTTGGATTTGATGCAATCTTTTACTTCTGGAAAATAAAGAATTGAGTCTTTAATTGCTTTTGGTTTGAGCTTCTTCGGCAACAGACCAAAACCGCAACCCTGCGCAGTTTCGATCCGTGCTTGCCGTTGGAGCGCCCCAAGCTGGCTGGTTTTGGGGCTAAGCTGCCCCATAGAGGTGGTGAAGAAGGAGGAGACTGACTGCAGGGTTGAGAAGAGCTGCATCTCTCCTCCCCAGTTGGCCATTACTCCCTTTCCCAAAGGCGGTTGCAGTGGTGGTCAGAAATGGCCACCACAAAGAAAAACTCAACCGGAAAAGAATGTGCAGGAGGAAGATAAGAAGAGAAAGTTTGGGTTGATCGGTCAACAGCTAAAAGCAACAATAAGGTTCACCCTGGAATTTAAACTTTTTAAAAAAATAATACTATTCCCAAAGATCTTTAAGGCGCAAAGGAGAAAGAAAAGGGAAAGGATTTCATTTTTTCTTTTTCCGCTAACTACACAGTAGAGATTAAAGGCCCTTGTCACAACTGCCCACATGTATGGCAAAACGCTTAGTAAAAAAGGACACAACGGCATGACAAATTTGTTCCATCCATTGTTATCCACTCTCAAAAGGCGGCAAAATTTGCATAACTTGGAGGGATAAGCACGGGGAAAAAGGAAAGGAAACCAAAGGACGCGGGGAGGACGCAGACGCGCAGATGGAAAGAAAGTGGATGCGGAAATGGAAAGCCCAGCAGATGGAAGAGGATGGTCGGTCAGATGGCCACATTCCGTTGGCTTGCCGGGGGACCTCAGCAAAGCGGACACGGAACGGATTACAGTGGTTGCACAGCGGATGAAGGCGAGTGCAGAGGCAGAAGCCTCAGCGGTTATGGCACAGGCGGAAGCCGAACGGATGCCGAGCGTTAATTGCGCATGCGTGAGGGGATGCATTGATAACCCTGTGATAAGATATAAAGAGAAGCGCTCCGCAGCAGATCACCATTGCGGAAGGAAAGACCTGCTGCCGGATGGATTGACAAACCTTTCCTGCCCTGCCTGCATGCCTGCCATGCAAGCCTTTTGCTGGCAAGCCTTGCTTGCAGCTTCCTCAGCCTGCCTCAAGCCTGCTCCCAGCCTGCCTCCACAGCCTCCTGGCCAGCCTCTCTGCCAGCCTTGCTCTCTGCCCTGCCTGCCAGCCTTGCTACGCAGCTCTGCCGATTCCAGCTCGCCTGCCAGCCAGTCTGCTTCAGCCTTGCTGCGCTGCCTGGCCTACCTGCCTTCGCTGCCAGGCTTCCTGCCAGCGCTTGGTGCCTGCCTGCTCCGCCTTCATGCTCTACCTGCCTGCCGCAGGGTCTCTGTCCAGTCCTTGGTGGCCAGCCTTCCTGGCCAGCCTTGGTGCCTGCCAGCCTCCCTGCCAGCCAGCAAGCCACAACCATGGGAGAAGAAGCGAATAGCCTCAGCAACCTTGCCGCCATCCCTGGCAAGCAGGACATGGCAACCCTCACACCGCCCCCTGTCCCTTGACTCTGCTTGCTGCTGGGGCTTCTGCTGCTCGGGTCGCTCTTCTGGTGCTGGAGGGCTTCTGCTGAAGCTGCTCCTGGCGGTGTACTCTGCTGGGTGCTTACTCTGCTTGAAGTGCTCCTGGCTGGTAGTTGCTTCTGGTGGTACTTACTGCTGACGCTTCCTGCGTCCTGCTGGTCCTGCTGGTTCCTGCTCGTAGCTCCTGGACTTCTCGTCCTTGCTCATTCGCTGCTGGTTCCTGCTTGGTACTCTCGTACTGCTCTAGGCTACCTGTTCTGTCACGCTGATCTCCTGCGGTCTTGCTGGCACTCCTGGTGGCTTACTTGCTGGCTCATGACATCCTGGTCCTGCTCGCTCGGCTCGCTGCTGCTGCTGGTGTGCTCTGTCTGAGTATGCTGGCGCTCGTGGCTGCGCTGCTCGCTGCTGGTGGCTGCTGGTCGCTGCTGCTGCTGCTAGGCTGATGATGATTTATATGATCGATGATCCTGCTTCGCTGCTGCTTGCTGCTTGATGATGATTTGATCCTGCTGGTTGATGAGATGATGATGATGATCCTGCTTGGTCTGCTGCTCTGTGCGTGTGGCAGGAGCAGCCCCTACTACGTGGGAGCCCCTCTGATGAGGCCCATCTGGTGCCTGCGCTATGAAGGGAGGACGAGGTGTATTCATACGAGGAGAGGAGGCAATACTCATTGAGGAGGAACATGAGGATGACGGTGCTGGAGTGGCTGAGAGAGAATGACTAAATGCTGTCGGCGGGAGAGGACACCGAGGCTGCTAAGGGACACCAAAGCGGAAGACTGCTTGCTGGAGATAGAGGGCAGAGATGTATCTGGGCTACCACTTCGCGAGGTGCTACCATTGCTGGTGACGCACATTCGCTACACCTGACTGTAACGCGGGAAGCTGCACACGCAAGCAAGATCTGAGGCCAGCCTAAGCATTATAAGCTGATCGGACAGAGAGAAGCCTAAACGTATGCGCCAGGTGCAGCTTCCTGGAGGGTGAGATTTCCGCCACCAAGGGGGAGGCACCCAGGAGCCCTCTCACTACACTCTCTCTCCGGCAGCCTGCTGAGAGCTCAGTCTCTTCCGGCCGCAGAGTCAGTTCTGTCTCCCAGGCAGGTTCCGGTGGAGGGTGCCACGCGGCAAAAACCCCGGGAGAACCTGCAGACAGGTGTTGGTAACCGTGCGTGGAGCGTCGTGGATGGACTCCCCTGGTGGGTGGGAGAAAAAGGAGAGCGACGTGTGCCACCACAGCCAATACCCGCATCCACACAAGCGCCCCCAGCTCCACCTCCACAGAAAGAGCATGAGGCCAGACAGCAGGAGGGGCAGAGCCACATAGTCTTCTGGGTGGAGATCAGTGGGCACCTCCGGACCACAAAGATCTCCTCTCTCAGTCTGGTCCTACACCGGGATCCTCAATCCTCCATTGCAAGCCCTTCCTCACGCTATGTCACCTAAGACGGCCTCAGGGACATGGAGAACCACCAGTTACCAGGTGGTGAAGACCGGAATCACCGAGCTTGCTTCACAACGCCTCCAGATCCGGGAGACCTGCTCTCCACCCAGTCCAGTCTGCTCCTCGCCCCAGGTGATGTCCCTCCATTCCAAGTCTTACGCCACAGCCCTCTCACCTACCCAGGCGCGGGCTACCAGGGAGGTCAGACAGCACGGGCAGCAGCCCTTCCCAGTCCAGGCAGCAGAGTCATCTGGGCACACCCGTTGCCCCCGGTTCCACTGGATTGCCACCTATGCACCCCACGACACTTGATGCCCAAACGACGCCAACCGATGCCACCAATGCCAGTCCTCACCCAGCTGCAGATCAGACAAGCTCCACTACATCTGCTTCCTTCCTCCACCCCACAGCAAGTCCGGCCTCAGTACATCTGTCATCGGTATTGGGGCTGACCCGCCAAGGCATGGAGGAAGGAGCTCTCAACATCACAGGTCTGAGCCAGCTGTCAGAGAGCTTGCTCTCAAACATCACCGTCACCGTTTGTTCGCTTCTCGGAGCAGGCACCCGCAGTCGGGCTTCAGACGCAGCAGTCGCAAGCAAGCACGCACCTCCACAGAACTGGGACCTTCACCCCTTGAGAACTGGGCACAACCTCGCAGTGAGCGCAAGAGGAGTGCAGAGACTGGCACTGGCTGGCTACCTGTGGACTATTTGGAGCACTTGACTTGGATCATTTTTCTTTTAGCAGCTTGTTGTTCAATAAAGTCTATCTTTGATTCAGCACACTTGTTCATTTCTTTTTTTTAATAAAGTCTTGGTGGAAACTTTTAGAAATGGTTTAAGCCATTGTCATGCTTGTGGGATGGTTAGATAGTAGTGGGATGGGGCAGGGATACCTTGGGCATGGGCAGGGAATCTCTTTGGGCTGGTAATAGCTGCTAGGGATACATAAACCGCCAGTGCAAGCACAGTGGGACTGTATGCGTCCACCTCCAGGGACCACAACCTATGGCCCTTTGTTATCAGTAATAATGGAATAATAATCCCACACATGTCAAACACAAACAGAAACATCTTTTTTTAAAACTGCCTGATCAATTGTAGGCCACTCAACATACATGGCCCAATCTCATCAGTGTGCATAGACAGGGCTGAAGGAGCATCCATTAAGCATCTATCATCCTGTCTTGCGCACTTCCAACCGCTCCAGCTGGGGGAATTGCACAGTGTTTCAGGAGGTTGCCGCTGCTTCTTCCGCTTCAGCGTGAGCGGCTCTGTTGGGGGCCTTGCACATCCCTCAGTGCTCTATTTTCAGTTTTGCGATGCTTTCGCGCTGCCTCCATTCCGCCAGGCTCCATGTCCCCATCTGCCTTGTTTGGAGGTCCACGGAGCACTGTCTGCAAGACTGGGTAGGGCGTACACATGTGGTGCACATGAGATTGTGCAGGACATGCAGCAAGGCTTCCACGAATCGTGCCTCACTCGGTTTCGAGGCCGTCATGTGATGAGTGGCTGAGATAAGTACTCGTAGAACCTGTTGGCCAGGATGCCACAAGGTTGTTCTCCACCACCCTGCGCGACTTGCCCATGACAGCCTGTAGATTGAAGGATCTTCTTCACGGACTGTGAGGAGTCTGGAGGTGTTAGGGCTTCATGAGAGTAGTTCTGAGGTGAGAAGGTGTTCATCCCCCACGATGAAGAGGGCAACACTTTGCATGTCATTGGCAGTGGGGTCTGGATCTGGAAAGCCCACGATGAGGTTGCGTTCCAGCCCCTCCTTGAGGTCACTGGCGGGTGTATGTACACTGGCATCTGAACATGAGCCGTTTGGCCTGAAGCATCGATGTAATGTAACTTGTAGTCGAGGCATCGACCATGGCAAGAGGACAATGCTGAAAGAAGCCCTTGTAGTTGAACTAAGTGACCCCGACTTGGCTGGAGTATTTGGGGCAGGCCATGTACTTAGCCATCTATGGCTCAACACCTACAGTTGGGGAAGCTTCACACCTCTGATATCACTAGCTCTGCAACTTTCTTCCATCCTTCTCTCGCAGTGGGAGGGGCACTGGAGGAAGCTCCTCCATGTATTTTCGATGTGTGGCCTACACTTCTCTGACCACATGCTGATGGTGTTTGTGGCACCCTCCGCTGTACTGCATGCTCCTGTATGTGGTCCCTTGAGGCGCCAGGTGCGCAGAGTGAGTGCCACCTTGAGGCCTAGGTTCCAGTCTGTGGCGGAAAGTATGGTGCTACTGAGCTTGGTCAACCGCGCGAGGTATCAGCGCCTGCCACAACTTGGTGGAAACATGGCTGGAGGCTTTGAAGTCTGGATGCTAATGAGTCGTCTTCGTTCGTCCGAGCTCCTAGCCATTGGCCTTGTTGTCAGTCTGTCTCATGCTCTCTGCCGCTAATCGCATCTCGGACCGCAGATGCTTCTTGGCCAGCCTCTTTTAATTCCCGTCGTTGAGTTGCACAGAGCTGTAGATTGGGGGATGGCTTCGACACATGTTGGAGAACGATGGTGGGGCTGCCAAAGAGGACTGTGTTATGATAGCAAGTGGACATGACTGGATGGCTGGGACGAGCAAGAGTTCAGATGAGAGCCTGCAGAGGTCTGCGCAAGGCTGGCTGCTGGTCTGAAAGTGAGATCGGCAGATGAGTTGCGCTCCCTTTTATAGGCAGTTATAGGTTTTGCCCCTTATGCATGTCCCTTTGCATCCTCTAGGACATCCTGCTAGACATCATTAATAATACGAGTAGAAAAAGGGAGGTAGTAGAAATCCAGACGATAGCAACCACAAAAAAAAAACCACGCGGGAACGGCCAGAAGAATTGGTCTAGGCGATGATGCGGTGAGTGAGTAGGTCAGGGCCACGGAGGCTTGTGGCCCCCCGGTAGGTCCGCCTCGTGGGGCGAAATGTTTTTTCGCAATTTTAAAAAATGCTTCTGTTTCCAAAATGGCTGCAATGCCGCTAGGCAATCGGCATTCGGCAATCCGTGTTCCGCTGTTCCGCTTCCTCTGCGTCGCGAGCGGAATGCGAGTTGCGAAGGCGCGGATGCTAAGCGAATATAGCGGATGCGTAACGGAATGGCAGAATGGATGGCCTAGGCGGATGCCTAGCGGATGCCTGCGGATGCAGAGCGGACGCATTGGACTAACATTTTCCAGCTCAAAAGTTTTGAGGGCAGTTCAAAACTTTGCTGAGGCGTGAAACGTCAATAAAGCGATGCTGGACGGGAATAGAGAGGAAGCAAAATTTGGACGGCAGTGAGTACAGAACGGATAACTCGGGCTTAACCAATGGCTGGCAAGCTTTTTTTGTTCCGTTTTACATCCTCTTTCCTCCATCTGGTGCAGTGTGAGCAGGGTTAAGGCAAGAAATTGGAAAAAATCCACTTTGACATTTATAGGCATTTAAATGTTGAATAATAAACAAGTGCTAAAGGGATAATAAGATTTCTGGATACTTCAGAGCCTTTGAAAACTGGGAAGGACAGAAAAAGAATAAAAGGACAGGATCTGGAAGGGAGGGGTACTGCCTGGAATTAAAAAGAATCATCATAATAAAAGCTCAACAATGACTTCTAAACAGATACATTTTAACTGAAACATGGCAACAAAATATTATTTTTGTAAAAACTCAGGGAATGAGAAAGTGAAAAATGAAATACAGATAGAAATAACTCAGGAGTATTTGGATTACTTGGTGATGCTCTGGAATTCTTGGTTACTGGCATTTGACATGACTAAAATCAATCAGGTGGTTGTTTAAAGTGTTTTAAATGGCTCGCACTTTTAGAAAACTAGAAAATGGAACTTTAAAAGTACAAAGAAGATGCAGAAGAAGGGAGAAGGTTCTTTGGCTCATATTTCAGCTTTTTAGAAATGGAGATTTGGAATTATGAGAAACAACAAGAAATGCCTGCATAAACAAGAAGATTGGGAAAAGAAGAGAGCCATGCTTTATTGAAGCAACGTAATCAAGTGGGGGAAAAAGGAATTGGGGGGAAAGAGAATGGTATGATTTAAGACTGGGAAAAACAACCCCAAAAAAGAATAGATTGAAAAATAAGTATATGCGATCAGATAGGGCAACAGAAGAGGGAAATGGCAGAAAAGAGAATTACAAGTAGAGACAAAAGGGTAAAAAGGCGAGTGAGAAGATAGGGAAAGAAAGGAAAGAAGTTTGAAGACGGCAAACAAGATAAAGAGAAACAGGACCTATTTAGAGATAATGGTGAGAAGATCTAATTGAAAAAGGGCTTCTGCAAAGGTACACTAAAGATAGTATTGTTATGTTAGAAATAGAATAATTTCAGAAAATATGAAACCAATGTATGATTAAATTTTTTTGATAAAATCATGCATTATAATTTAGGTGGAATGTTTGTTGATAAATAAATGTAAATCATGAATATTTAATGATTTATAAAACATATGTGAAGAGAAATAATGGGAAAAGTTAATTATGGAGATTATACTACGTCTTCAGCAAGTATGATATTTAATTGAAAAGAAATGGTTAAAGATGTCAAGATTTTAGTGAATATTAATGATAGAACTGAATTGGAATGGAATGAGGGTTTTAATAGGGCATATATTTATAATCTTTTTTTAAAAAATATAGTGTGTATTATAAGAATGTACAGCAAGGCAGAATTCCGACTGGAAGTTATGTATTAATGTATTATAATGTGATGTTACAGACCTTCAAGTATATACTGAAGTTTTAAACAAGAGTTGAATGGATAAAATAAAAGATATCAAGGTGTCATACTTCAATTAGTAACTAAAGGAGAAATTTTTTTATGAAAAAGATAATATGAATTGAAACTGACGCAAAAGTATTAAATATAAGATTTGACATTGAAGATGAGATAATCAAACAAAATTGAGAAAATTAAAAGAGTGGGAAAAACTATATAGAAAATCGCATAAATGGTAATAAGATTGGAATAGAACACAATAAATGAGCATGAAATTGAGTTTTATCGTCTGTATAAAGAGTGTAACGCGGGAGCCATGCTATTTTTTTTTTAAAAAGATGTTTTAGCTTGTATTGGGTGTGTGAAAACCCAAATAAATTAATATATAATGAATAATAATAATAAAATGAATAATAATAATAATAATACTAATAATAAAATAATAATCAATAATAAATCAATAATAATAATAATAATAATAATATATTTTTGAGTCTTTTTCTTTAAGTGGGAGAGGTCACATTGGGATGAAGAAGGAGCTCAGCTTTTGTCACTTTCCTCATATGTAAAGCTGATATTGTAATTATGTATAAGATTATATATTCATATTATGCTATTAATCTGGAGGCTGAAGTATATAAAGAAGACCAATTTTCAATTTAGTACTTTTCATGCTTTTTAAAAAAAATTATGTAATCGGGGGCTAATAAACTATTTTTTCACTCGCAGAAAACTAAGGCATTTTATTCTTGTTTTTCGCCCTGGTTTCTTCAAACAAATGCTACTTGGCGTTCAGCATAATAAGTTTAAACAATATTTACTGAGATAGCCTACAGGCTATAGCATGATCAATGCTTGGTCGAATATCATATCTTGGATAAGATAAAAAAAAATGGCTGCACCTTCATTAGTAGTGAGCAGCTTGAAGGCACTTAAGACATCCAGTTTTAAAGCTTGCTCCTTTGAACCATGCAGCCATCTCCCTTGTAGTATTTCATGTAGTGCCTCAGGAATCCCCCCGTTTTAACTAGATGGCATTTACACTTGGCTAGGTTCGCTAAAAATGTTTAATAATATGTCTAGGCAAGATGTTGGAAATGTAATCTACAACTGGGCACATATTATCATACGTGATATGACTTCTGGTCAGCAAAAATATTTGGGTGGGAAAATCATACATGGCAAGAAATAATTGGAAAGTACATGGAGATTTAAACCTGAACCTATTAGGTTATAGATATGACAGGAGCTCATCACTAGAGCTCTGTGTCGGCGAATACTATGAGTCTCAAACATTGAGTCCTGCTGCTGATCATCAGCCCAGCATTCTAAACCTCATGAGCTCTGTGTTCCTTATTCCAAGCCAAAATAAGCAAAAAAAGAACCAGCCTTGTTTTAAAGTTAGTCGCTACCTGGCCAACGGATGCAAAACGTATGCTAAAGGACACAGTGGACGAGCCATTTTGGGGGTGGGCTCCATCCGTCTGTCAATCCACGTCACAAAAAGTGGTGAAATTTGCATAACCACAGAACGGATAAAGAAGGACCGTGGGTAGTAAGTAGGGGGATGTTAAATGATGTTCATTAGGAAGCCTAGCGGATTACAGCTGATGGGGAAGCGGATGAGCATATCCGGTACAGGGCTTGCCAGGGGAGAATTGAAAGCGGCGGGACGCATAGCGGAAGGGACGGATGCATAGGCAGACTGATGGCGGATCTCACGGATGCCTATAGAAAGCAAGTCGATGCGCAACGGATATAGTCGGATTCGTGCAGAAGCGTGCACTGCGGGATGCGGGGAGTTATGATATTGCGTCAGCTCGGGGATATAAAAGAGATGCAGCTCACACCGCAGTCAGCATTCAGAGGAAAGACATTCTGGGGCCAACGAATCGTTCAAAGAACACGATGGTTTCGTGCAGTCAGGTGAAAGAACAGGAAAGCCGGTGGCCTACTCGGTGGGCCATGCCCTAGTCAAGAAGGAGAGAACCAACGCATCCAGCCGTCCCTGGCAGCTGAGCTCTGAAGCTGATGGTGCTGTCTGGTGCTGGTAAGCTGCTGGTGCTGCTGGTGTGCTGGTGCTGCTGTGATGGACCAGCCCCAAGGGCCCTCAAAGCCCGCTGCTGAAGGCCGCTGCTGGCTCAGAGCCCTGAAGGCCCTGGCTGAAGCCGCCTGGCAGAAGGAGGACAGAGGAGCATCGAGGATGAGGTCTGGGAATGGCTGAGGAAGAATGGTACCGTCTGGAGAAAGGGCGCACACCTGGTATGGGCAAGCTACACCTCAAGAAGATCTGGGCAGGCAATGTCAAGCTACTGACGGCAGGGAGATGTCTGTCATCGAGCCAAGTGCAGTTTCGGCTGGAGGGTGAGATCCGCTACCGAGGGAGCAGCCCGCTCTGAGACCCTCTCTCGTCAGACAGCCCCAGACAGCCAGTCCTTTCAGCCAGTGAGCCTTGTCCAGGGCAGCGTGTCTTGCAAAGGGTCGCCATGGGCAGAGTACCCCCACCGACAGCTGGACTCCCATGCGCGGCAGACTTGGAAGGATGCCTGTGGAGAATGAGCCCTGCTGTCAGAAATGGAGGAAGAAGTAGCAGCCACCAGAGGCCAACTTCCCGCACCGCTGCCAGCCGTCCAGCAGGAGGCAGGGCAGAGCAGGCAGACTGGAGGGCCGAAGCACACTGTCCTGGTTGGAGATCAGGGACATGCCGATAAAGACCCAGCACAGCAATTTCTCTTTGCAGCTGGTCGTCACTAGGACAGAAGGATCGGTCACGCATAGCACTTTCATCACCTATGTGAGCCCCACGCCTGAGGGATATGCCTGAGGCCAGATACCGGAGGTGATGAAGGAGCAGATAACGAGCACTTCTGCACAACCCTCAGGACCTAGCTGAAGGCTGCCATCCACCCAGTCAGGTTGGCTCTCCATCCCCAGGCGATGTCAAAGCCTTCCACCACGCTTTCAACAGTCTCCACTACGCCAAGGCTACGATGACCAGGACTTCCACGAACGAAGGCAGACCTCCCAGTCGCAGGCCAGGGTTCATCGCTTCGCAGCAGATAGCCAGCACCTCGCCAGCTGGGCAGACGGCGACAGCCCCACTACACTGCCTCCTTCTTCCCCACAGCCAGCCCCTCGATGGACAATTCTGTCATACAGTCTTGTGGCCTGATACGCGCTCAGGTACTTGATCTGAGGGCCTCTCCACCTCATGGGACTGAAGTCGCTCTATGAGAGCTTTCCTGAAGCACACCAATCTCTATTGTACTCTCGCGGGCCAGACCCGCAATGGCACCTCAGACGCAGCAGCACTGCAATGCCATATCAGCCACCTGCCACAGTCCCTAGGGCCCGGCTTAAGCAGCTGAGAGCATCAGGACATGACTCGATTGAGTGACTGAGAATAGTGGTGGCCAGAGACTGAGTTGTGTACTTGTTCAGCTTTAATCTTTGGCTTAAGAACTTCTACTTGCGTTCATTTTGCTTTTTTAATAAAGTCATAAGGCAGGTTTACTAGACAGTTATAAAAGGTTATCTTTGCTTGAGACACCTTGGTTAATTTTTTTTACTAAATAAAGTGCTGGTAGTGGGGTGCGCATGAGATTGTGGCAGGATCAGCAAGCTTCCAAGCGTGCTGCTCACAGTCTCTGGCGTGATGCTGATGGTGGTGAGAAGTATCTGGAAGCCTGTCGGCCAGGGGTGTCCACCCCAATAGGTGTTCTCCACGCCCTCTTGCCCTGACAGCCTGTAGTTAAGATCTCTCTTCACATGGGTGAGGTATCCTTTAAGGTGTAGGGCTTCTGAGATAGGGTTCTGAGGGAAAGGCGTCATCACAATGATGAAGTAGAGGCACATTTTGTGTCATTGGTAGGGGGTCTGGATCTGGACAAGCCATGATGAGGTTTGGCATTCCAGCCCATCTCTTGATGTCACTGGCGTCTGTATACTGGCTATCTGAAGATGCACCCATTGCCTGAAGCATCGAGCGATGAACTTGTAGTAGGCATAACGCTATGAAGGGAAAAAGGATGATACGGAAGAAGCCCTTGTAGTTGAGAAATTAAGTGGATCCTGAGTTGGCTTGGAGATTTGCAGGCCACGTGCTTTTCCGGCATTTTATGGCTCCAATGGTGTGAGGAACAGTTCCACCATCTGATACCACTGTCTCAACTTTCCTGCCAGCCTGTTCAGTGTGGGGCACCTTGAGGAGCTCCTCGACGTTATTATCTATGGATGGCCTTGCACTCACTTCTGCTGACCACTTTGCTGATAGCTGTTGTGTGGATGGCACCTCCAATGCATAACTGATGTTCTGTATGTGGTTCAGAGTCCTGGTGGCGGCAGAGTCAGTGCCTAACCTTCAGTCCAGGGTCCAGGTTTGCATGGAAGTTGTGCTAGGCTTGGTCACCTGGGTCTCAGACACTCTATACAATTTCATCAAACATGGCTGGTGGCATCCTCATGAGTGGTGGAATGCACAAAGGGTCTTCATTCCTCAACTCCACCATCAACCTGGTCATACAGCCAAACTCCATTCTTCTCACGTCCATCTTCAGCCCTACACAGCTCTTGGACGTCTCGTTCTTCTCCTTCCTGTATAAAGGATGAACAGTCTGAACAGGTTTTGGTTCTGGTGATGGAATGATTGCAGCTAGCATAGCGGACTGTGTCATGATCGCATGGTGGAGAACAGTACTGAATGTGGAAGACCAAAGACCAAGGGTGAAGAGGTTGTACAATGCATGGGCGTGCTTGGACTCATACTGAATATTCCAGATGATTTTCTCCCCCTTGTTTATAGGAGAATATTGGTTTACCACTAGGTGTCTTCACATACTCTAGATATACTGGCAGCATCGCTAAATATCTGAGATACATCCGGGCAGACACAAATGTTTGTCGCATTTTAATCTTTATATATGAGATGCATCCGGCTTAGCATTCTTCGTCTATGATCCGTGTACTGTAATGCTAGTGGGACATTCCGTGTACTTTTGTTTCGTCCCGTGTTTCCATTTTTCAGGCTGCAAGTGGATGTGAGTTGAGGGGATGGCCAGAGGATGCCGAGATGATACAGCGGATGTTTAACGGATGATAACTGACATGCAGGAAGCGTTTGTTGTTGCTGCGTATATGCGCGCGGATGTACATCAGTAGCGGCAGCGGAAAGTTCATCCATTCAAAAAGTTTTGTGCAGCTCAAAACTTCTTGCGTGGATGAAATCTCAGTGGACGGATGCTCAAGTGATAGAGCGTATGAAACACGTATGCAGTGAGTACACAACGGATGCATTGCGCTTTCCACCGGATGGCAAGCTTTTTTTCACGTTTTACATCCTCTTTGCATCCGTTGGTGCAGTGGGACAGGGGCTTTATTGACTGTGTAGAGCTGATGCTGCTCAAATAAAATAATACAAAGGGAACTTGGTAAAATCAACAAAAATATGAAGTCTCCTGGTATGAAAGTACGAGTCAGTTCTAATGGATTATTTTTTTATTGTTCAAGTAGAAAATGGCTATCACTTTGCAGATAAGGAACGGGACCATTTTCTTTGTAAAAGGGTGACATTTTCCCAGCAACCCTACCATTAATCTAACACATTAAATAAGCACATTAAATTAAGTGTGGGTCCCATTTCCCGCCATTGAAGAACCTTCAGCTTCATCTCTTGAAGCAGAACAAAGTGTCTGCTTTTGATCTTGTTAGTTAGAAGACTTCTGTTGAAGCCACCTCTGGATGGAGTTACTTTATCTCCATTCTCTTATGCCCTAAGTTCCAAATTGTGCCACTCAATTAATGCCTAATGTTACCTGTGGCTGTTCTGTATTTAGTATTTTTACTATTTATTTGATTTGTCCATCGCTTACAAGATACAGGTAAGGTATCAGAATAAATATAGTTTTGAACAGAATAAATATAGTTTTGAACACATGAGATAGATATTTATAAGAAAAACAAAAAAACACAATAGGATAGGGACAGTAGGCATAATTAGTGCAGGCCCCTACAGGCCTCTTAGGAAGGGGGTGAGGTCAATAGTAGACAGTCTAAGGTTAACATTTTTGGGGTTTGGGATAGAACCCACAGAGTCAGGTAGAGTATTCCAAACATTGACCACTCTGTTGCTGAAGTCATATTTTCTGCAGTCATGTTTGGTGCAGTTAAACTTGAGTTTGTATCTGTTTATATCTGTTCTTGTATTGTTATGATTAAAGCTGAAGTATTCATTTGCAGGTAGGACATTGCAATATTTGATTTTATATACTATATTTAGATCTAACCAAAGGTGGTATAGTTCTAGGTTTTCTAGGTCGAGAGTTTAAGTCTGGTGGCATAAGGTTTTCTGCAATGAGTAGAAGAGCGGAGAACTCTTGTGAAATATTTCTGGACTTTTACAATTGTGTTAATATCAGATACATGATATGGGTTCCAGACTGATGAGCTGCATTCAAGTATAGGTCTTGCAAATGTTTTGTATGCTCTAGTTAGTAGTGTGATTTTACCAGAGAAGAAGCTACGTAGAATTAGATTAATAACTCTTAATGCCTTTTTGGCTATGTAGTTACACTGGGCTCCAGCATTTAGATTATTTGAGATGAGTACTCCAAGGTCCTTGACAAAGTCTGGATCCTCAACAAGGTCTTGACTATTTGGCTTGTATTTTATTTTCTGATTTTTTCTGCCAATATATAAGACAGAGCATTTATTTGTTGAGATTTGAAGTTGCCATTTGTTTGACCATTCTGATACATAGTCANTATGTAGGTGTCCAGAGATACTGTAAGATTTTAGTTTTAGTAGTAGTTTGTCATGTACCACTGAATCAAAGGCTTTACAGAAGTCTATATAGATTGCGTCTATTGCTTTGCACTGATTGAGTTGTATAGTCCGTATGCTTTTGCGGTGTAAGAGTTACAAATTACAGGATAGTTTTTTTCTGAAACCAAATTGTTTAATAGAGAGTAGGTTGTCCGGTGAACTTCTGTGGCTGAGGTGGGACTTGACCCTCAGTTTCCTGGTGCCCATCCAATGCTTTGATTAGACAAATTTTAACATCAGGAGGCACATTTAATCCTATATTTAATTCTCCTTGGTGCCTATCCAGTTCTTTGACAACTGGACCATGCAGGTTCTAACATCAGGAGGCATATTTAATCTATTGTCTATCTTGTTTCCTACTGATAACTGTGCAACTTTGATGGGCCTCTCCAATAATTTAAAGCTTGGAGTATTTGAAAGACAGAATCTAGATTATCAAACAGCCCCATTTCTGTGTGTTTATGTCTGTTTCACTCTCCTTCTCCTTCTCCCTCCCCGACCTCTCTCTCCCTCCCTCCTTCTGTGTGTGTGTGTGTGTGTGTGTGTGTGAGAGAGAGAGAGAGAAAGAGAGAGGAGATGACTGTATTCATAATCTTTTCTGTCCTTGCCTATACTTCACAAAAATGTTTCATTAGCACAAAATTCTGGGCTTAATGTTGCTATTTAGTTTACTTTTGCCATTTCAAAAACAAAACAGACTCCTTTAGGAATCTGTAAAATGGAGCTTTCTGGCAATGTCCAATCACAGACTATTTGACACAAAATACATACTTATATTAACAGGTGTTGGCAAGCGGTAATATTTGGCACTTTAATAATGAAAGCTCAGCCATAAATGAGTAACAAAATCCAGAGGAGTTTTCTACCACAGTAGAAATCCATGATGGTGCCTGTATCTTGGTATTTTCTCAACTATGAACAAGATAGAATCGAGAATAACTCTCTTAAATATTATCAGTGTAGAATCCTCCCATTTCCAAATGGGACATTTCCTTCTATTGTTAGCAAAACACCTGATTCAACAGATGAAAACATTCTTCAGAGCTTTGCATTGTGGTATAACAGGTCATTTTCCCTCCTAAAAGTAACAATAAAAATACCATATTTACCTGAGAGGAAAATGACTTGTAATTTAAAATGGTTTTCTCCTCTAGGAAAATTATAAAGAAAAAAAAAACTCTCCCTCATCTGCCTTCACTATTACCAGTGAATCAGAGGGCTTTTTAAACATTATGACATAGAACCTGGTTATCTGAGGGACCAATTATCCCCAATAGTTTCTGCTTGCCCAGCCTCTGTCACACAGCACCAAGGGATGGAAAGAGGATGTAAAA
>BHFT01007785.1:0-17158 GCA_004320025.1 Laticauda laticaudata | reverse complement strand
AGATGTATGTGGCAGCACGTCTTTCCCCTGTATGCTGACTGCATGCGTGCTGCATCCTTTTATATTCGTGGAGCTGACGCAATTCATACTCCCTGCATGCGCAGTGAACGCTATGCATCCGATATACATCCATGCGGCATCCCCTTTGTTTCCTATAGGCATCCGTGATGCATCCACTTCAACCGCTATGCATCCGCCCCTTCCATTATGCATCCACTTCGAAGTTCTCCCCCAGAACCCCTTCGGATGTGTCATCCACTTCCATCCGCTTCCATCCACTAGGCTTCCTATGGACATCCGTTTAACATCCCCACTACATACTACCCACGTCCATTTTTTTCCATTCTTTTCCATTCTGTTTATGCAAATTTTCACCACTTTTTGGAGCGGAAGACAACGGATGGAGCCACCCCCGAAATTTTGCTCATCCGCTTTGACCTTTATGCATCCGTTTTGCATCCGTCGGCCAGTGGGACCTAGCCTTAACCACTGTGTCATCATGGCTCTTACAATGATAACTTGTTAACAGAAAGTTTTGGAATTTCAATCTTGTCTCTCTTTTATTATTAGTTATAATTTTATTACTTTTATATAATACTGTTATCATTCTTGTTTGTTATTAATATAGTATATAGATTACAGATGAACAATTTGTAAATAGATTTAGTAGTTTAAAATTCTTTTGGCTTTTTTTGCAAGGGTTGGGAAACTAAGATTGTTGTATTAATCAGCATCCAATTAGATAGGACATATGTGTATACATCTTAATTCTTTTTTTTAAGGCACCTTTTTCTCTTTAGCGTCCTGTTTGCTGTGGGGTTTCTTTTAGACCTTTTTTTTTAAAAAAAAAAATAGGTCTTATATTTTAACTTTTCTTGAATAAAAAAAATAAAGAAGCACCTGATATTTAAAATAGCTACCAATTTTTTTCTTATTAGAGAACAGTGCAACAAAAAGAAAGCTACAATTTTTAAAAATCATAATGGGAATGTGAGCTTGAGACTAAATTCTGATATTCCTGATTAAAAGAATCTTCAAATTGATAAAGTGATTAGCCCTGTATTCCCTGTTTAGCTTTCATTGGTCCTAGAAGCTTTTTCCTGTTGACTCTGACTTGGAACTTCTTTCATTTCTCTCTCCATCCAAATCTCTTTAAGATTTTCTACTTGGGAAAACAGTTCAATAAATATCTTATTTTTATATTTTCTATAATATATGAAATGCTCTGTCATAATAATATATATAAAAAGCGAGATAGACATTGGTTCCCTTACATTGGTGGGATTCAAAAAATTTTTACTACCGGTTCTGTGGGCCTGGATTGGTGGGCCTGGCATGGCTTGGTGGGCGTGGCTTGGTGGGCGTGTCAGGGGAAGGATACTGTAAAATTCCCACGCCATCCAGGGGAAGGTTACTGCAAAATCCCATTCCCTCCCCACTCCACTAACCTGCTTTCCAGCTCCATTCTCCTGTGCAGGGCAACAAAAGANGCTCCATTCTCCTGTGCAGGGCAACAAAAGAAGACCCAGCCAATCAGCTGGGACTTGGGAGGCAGAGAATAGATGGGTGTGGGGGCAGTCAAAGGTGGTATTTGCTGGTTCTCCAAACTACTCAAAATTTCTACTCCTGGGTCTCCAGAACTGGTCAGAACCTGCTGAAAACCACCTCTGTTCCCTTACTGTAGAGTTGAAGAAATGATAGTTTGGCAAGCATTTTCACATTCAGTTATTTAATAAAGAAAATAACAAAATTATCATATATCATATCATCAATATGTAAAATAAAATGAAGAAATTATAGGTTAACTTTTATCTGAAGTGGATTTTTACGTTGGAAGACTATTCAGTTTGTACCAGAACTAATTCTTGGATTTAGAATTCTATAATTTAAGCTGATGTCTATAGTCTATAGTCATTTATCTAATTTTTTTTAAAAAAATCATCTGTTGTAACACAGATGAATATTTTTCTCTGATAGAATGTTTCATCAGGATTTACTGTCATTGTGATGTGGATTATGCTTTTTGAAACATTTTATTTGTGGAGAAAACATACAATACCAGACAGTGACAGATATAATGTAGTAGGAAAAATCATAATGAATCATATTAGGATATTAATGTTAAAGGATGTAAGTTGAAGTAATTAAAATCTAAATTGAGTCAAGTATTAATTATATAATTCAGTTGAACTTCTTTCTCGTTTAAGGAGTTGAATATATTATTAGGCTGTGTAAAATCCCACATTAGCAAATTGAAGTCTGGCATTATTTGATAATAACTGATTAATTCAAATTCTTGCTGAAATTACCACTGTTTTTTATAAAGAACAACTGATATATCTTCCAAACATTGTGATTAAGATTGCTCAACAAGAATTAAAATTCTACTCATAAAATAAACAGGAAACAAAATAGGAGATAAAGAATAATATTAGCTTCCAATAAAAATTTAGAGCTAGCTCTGGCTATGCTCTATAACTAAAGCATACTTTGCTCAGTGAACCTTTTAGCAAATATAGGAATTTCCAAATTAAGTCTGAATCTAATTTGGGAGAGTGGAAATTGGCCTTTGATACTAGATTATCAAAACTTTGTGTTATTTGTTGGATGGCTTGGTTAATATGATCCACCATTGTCCCTAATTTAATATGAAATCTTCTCAAAAAGATAACATCTCATAATTCGCTATGTTCAAACAAGGATTTGAACAAAAAGATTTCTGATTTTTAATGAACTCTGGTTTATCTGTTATCAGTAAACAGGTCATGCATGTAGATGTTCACAGTATCATCTACTAATGGTCATTTACTAATTGATCTAAAGAGGAAATTGTATCATAAAATCACCAGTTATAACAAATATTAGGAGCCAATTTTTTAACTAGCAGATTTTTCAAAGATACCCTCAGAAAATTTGTGCATTGCTATTTAGCTTATTGATGTACCAATCAAGTGCACAATCTCCCCCCCTCCCATTCCATGAAATTATCCACTTAGTTCAATGCTTTTATCCTGCATTAATTGTAATTTTTGAATTGTGATATATAGCAATACATGTACACATATTTACTCTTGTTCCTGTTCACTTACCTAAATGCTAAGCTTAAGGTCTATCATTCTATTCTGGACACAATTTGTCAAATCATTAAGAATCATTAAGAATCTGCATATTTTGGTCAAACACTGAAGGAGCAGTGTTTCCTTGACCAAGACACTGAGCATGTGGTCAAGGACACTTATATAGACAGTTCAAATTCAATATAGTTGGGAAAAAAATGTATTAGTATATATTGTCCATGCCTGTGCTACCAAGAAACCAGGATTTTTTTCTATATATGGTGACAGCAGTCAATGCTTATCTTTTGCAGAGATCTTCTATCCATAATACCTAGTTTTGTTATTGCCATATACTGGCATATGCAGGGATTCGTTAATTTTCTGTCTGTGAACAAATGACTTCCTCATTTACAGAAAAAAAAATAGAGTTAATGTAGCTAAGTAAAATTCTATCTCAGACCTAACCCCATGTAATCCATCTTCCAGAATAAGAATATATGGAAATATGAATGTGTGTTCATATTCCAGGTAATACAGATCACGTTTCTTCCAGTTTAGGGAGATAAAAAAGTAAAAGTAAATTAGCAGCAGCAAATGAAAAAAAAGATAGGAATGAGGATAGGCAAAATGAGTATTCAAGATATCTGGACCTTACCCCAGTTATTCAAATTCACCATGGACAACAATTATTTTTATATACTGTCCTCCAGTCAAAAACAAGTTGCATGCTCAAGCATTTTCTATTTAATAGTGTAACAATCCATTTATTTAACTGAGATAAACATTACATTTTGGGGGGCTATTTAGAGTTTCTAGTGTAAACATTAATTATAAATTACATTTCAAATAATTGTATTTCATGTTACTAAGGCAAGGAATTCAAATCAAGGGTCAATGAGAGAGAGCATTTCTAGTAACACTATCATCTAATCAAGCAAAATTCTGTAAAACTGTTGGAATGTGTGCAAGGAATGTATAGAGTATGCCCTTTCTCATAGCTGATTCACTTATTTATTGCTATGTAGATTGTTTGTTTTCTCTCATAGCTATATTTAGTATATATGTATATTGTTTTATCTTTTTACTGACCAAAACAAATTGGCTTTAAGATTAGGGTTAGGGTTTACGATTAAATATTGTAGCAACTTTATCAACAAGCCAAATCCTATACTCTATACTTCCAGGATAGCCAAAAACATATTTTGATATTCATATTCTTGTTTTCATTGCAAGAATATAAGAAATCATGTAGAGTATCTTTCATGATTCAGCAAGATTAAAGATTTTTTTTCTCAATCAGTATACAGAAAATAATGACATTGTATAAACAGATGCTGACAGGACATACCATATATATGTGCAATTGCATGTGATAAATGATTTGTTTCAGTATAATTATCTATCTGTCCATCATGTGACTGCAGTTGCATTTCTATACTTGCTATCTTGTTAGTTAGATGAATAATTAGAGGATGTTATTCAGATTCAATCATCCCAGACCATGTGATGAGATGGCTAGAGGGCTTTGTTATGTAGAATACTCTGGCCCAGGCCTTAATGCCCATTAACAAAAATGGGGGTGAGCTTCTGCTTCTGAGGTGAATTTTCCTAGGAGAGGGGTGGGTTTTAACTTCCAACACATGAGTGCCACCTTTCATGAAGACTGCTTTCACAAAGCACTTTTGTGAAGAATTGCAGAATTTCTCCAGTATAATCTCATTCCAAGGTATTTTGAAATTATCTCTGTGACAAATACAAAGGTGATAGCAGTGAGAGCAGTGATTGAGAGGAAGAAAATGTTTTAAAGCATTCCCATCCCACATCCTTACTGTCCACTTCCCAGGAGTTCAAATGTAGTCTATGATTATTTTAATGTTCGCCTATTTAACAGCAAAATAATTGACCTGCCTTGGGCTGCCACAGATTTGGAATGACAAAAATTTCTTCATCCTCACTCCAAAGCAAAGAGAAACAAATTAAAAAACCTAACTAGCTTGGGGCTTTAAATGCTGGCTCACCTCCTGCTGAAGAATAGATGAAAATGGAAGAACCTGTGATAATATCACTCCTTCCTTAGTATACGGAGCTGCAATGCAAATAACTGTCTTATATCTGTAAAGACAATGTCTTCTTACCCCTTAAAAGCTATGGGCTTTAAAGGAGAAAGGTAATTTGTCTACAGTGCAGATCCTTAGGTTAAATCATCGTCTCATGTGGTTCCAAGTGTTGCAAAGAAAAATACTAGCTGTAATTGAAATTGCAAATTCAATTTCAATTACAGTGCAATTGAGACAAAATAAATTGACTCTTCTCTCCAGCACTGCCAACACAAAAAACTAATTGCTTTAGAACTGGTGCAGAATCATCAATGGAAGTGCCCAGAGACCTGCAAAACTCTTGACTCCATTTCTCTGGGTAACCCTGAATTAAATTACAGCTAGTATTTCTCTTTGCAACACTTGGAACATCATGAGATGATGACTTAATCCAAGGAACTTCACCCCTGACCACTACTAGAATGTATGGTTTGTCACAAAAATATGGTTGGTCAACTCAAAACTGTTTCTGATTCTTGGTATCAATATCAGACTGCTTGAATTTTTCATGAAGATATTTTTATATCCCCACAAATATCTAAAGCTTTCTTCATAAAATGATCTTTGGCTGGCTGCACGGATACTACTCTAGCATGAAAAGCTACCTCTGAGGTAGTAGCAATTTTTATTTAAGTAATTTAGGTTATTTAAGTAATAACCTCCAAGGTTAGGGGTTAATTTGAACATATTTTAGTGGTAATGGAATATTTGCTTTTGAGTTGACAATCTAGTTTGAACCGAGCACAGCTGGTATGTTTTATGTAAATAATTCATGTGGGAGGGGGGTTGTGGGAAGAGGGGTAGTGACCTTATCTGAGACTGGAGAAAGGGGTAATTGAGTTAAATAATTCAGAACTTTAGATGTAGTTACATGTGTGTAATAACTCTTTACTCTTGTAATAGGTATTTCATGCTATGAAACAAATGCAGACTGGCTGCAGGAGGAGTTGCACTAGTGGCTTAGTGGCTAGAATGCAGTATTGCAATCTAACTCTGCTCATAGCCTGAAGTTCAATCCTAAAAAAGCTCGATGTTGACTCAGCCTTCCATCCTTTCGAAGTCAGTAAAATGAGGATCCAGATTGTTACGGGCAATATGCTGACATTGTAAACTGCCCAAAAAGTGCTGTAAAACACTATGGGATAATATATAAATCTATGCTACTGCTAGTGTTGATGTTGTAGTGCCTTTGGATCACATGGAAGATCTTAATATTGCCAGGGATCCACTACACTCTACATTCCCTACTTTCTTTTTTAAGTAGCATTTTAGTCAAGAATTGGTATTCTCTTCTCATCTCTCTCACTCTTCTAGGTATTTGTTTTAAGACGCAATCTCCTTGTCTTTATATTTAAATGCTTTCACTTTGCCACTTGCAATATTTGCGTTTTAATAGTTTCTTTGTAATCTGATGTGGATTCTCTTTGGTAAGTTATTTCTCTCGCATATCTTGTGAAAACTTGATAAACCTCATCTATTCCATCCATCATCTTCTCTTGAGTAATTTCCAAAGTTTCAGCCAGCATCTTATCATTATCTCAGCTAAGTTTTGACCTTTTTTTTCTACATTTTGGAATCTGAGATAGAATTCTGATCTATGCATCTCTCATCTCAAACATGCCACTTTTTTCTTGTTCAATCACCATTCATCTTCATATCTCCAATCTTCTTTCTCTTTGTTTATCTTCTACAATTTTTTAGAATCTCTCATCATACTTCGACATCATTTGTTGGATGCTCTCCACTTTTTCATCAGTCTTCCTGTTCTTTGTTCTATTTCTCTGTTCTTTGTTCAATGTTTCTCTATTCTCTTTTCAATTTTCTCTGATCTTGCTTTAATATTTTGAATTCCTTGCACATAATCATCTTGCAGAGTCCTTTTTCTTGTTCCTTTTCTTGCTTTAAACGATTGTCTATATTGAACATTGTTCTCCAGATGGGTGGAAGGAAGAAGTAGAAGTTGAAGAACCAGGAGCTGCAAATTTCCTACTCATTTTAAACAATTGCAAAATCTTCAGGTTCTTCTAAGCCTTAATCCAATTGTGAAGTAGCCAATTATGATTCAAAGTAAAAATAAAAATGATGAAGAGAAAAAAGCCCAATAATAATAAAAATAAAAAGGAGGCAAACAAGGTTTCTTCAAGTTCTTGTATACCTTAATCCAATCAGCAAAGAGAGGGACTTGAAAAAACAAAAAACAAAAAGAAAAGGAAAAATTATTCAGGTTCTTCAACACCTTAATCCAATTGAAGGATCTCAAATATAAAAATACATAAAAATGAACCAAAAAAATTCAAGCCTCTAGTTGGCAGTGTTACAAAGTTTCTTTTATTCTCACTTTCCCCCTCCTTTCCCAACAAGATACAATAAAAATCAACCAAAAAAAAGAAAACTATTTTTTTTTTAAAAGAAACAACTAAATAACTAAAGGGAGCCTCTAGCCTAGAATATTACAAAATTAAAAGGGAGAAGAAAAAATAGATATATATGAAAAAAAAGACCAGTCCAGTTTCAGAAAACAAGATCGTATATAGAAAATCCAGCAATACAAAAAACCCCCAAAACATTATTCTGACGCTTCCGTTTAAAATTGCCGCTTGATCATTTCTGTCAAAAAACTTTTACAGATTCCTTCTTTCCTTTAGGATGTCCTTTCAAATCTTAGAATAAAGAAAGTTCTCACCTAACCAGCACACTTTCTCTTTCTGCTTCTTCCGTTTCAGAGCTGTCCCAACTTCAGCAGCTTTAATGGCTGCCTCTTTACCGCTGGCAAGAAGAGCTTCTCCCAGATCGACCAGGGACTTTGTGGTATCCCTGGGATCAGCAGGATGTGCTCTTCACTTTTGCCATCTCTTTGGAATGGTTTAGGTCCAATAGGACCGTCCAGGGGCAAAGATATCGGCTGCATTCTCAGACCTCCAAGATCGCATGCCGTATCATTGCAATGCCAGCTCTGCCCTCTCTACATTCCCTACTTTCACCTCCTGTCTTGTGTAGAAACTTGGTAGTTACTGCTTCTGCCATTACTTTCTGGGAAATACCTTTGTCTTCTCAAACTGTTAAGTATTATCTAATATGGGCATAGGAGCCTAATATGGGATCAGACTCCACTCATTGGTCCGGCCACTGGTGGGAAAAATAAAGTCCCATCAGTGGCTGAAATGTTGGACAGCCGCAGCTCAGTGGCTTGTGTTTAAATGGAACCTAATAAAGAAGTTACCTGCACTTGCCATGTCCTGCCTCTTCATTCTGCACGCCCACTTAACACTGACGATAAAGATGGGATTCTGAGCTGAGGAGAGAACAAAGGACAACCTTATGGGAATTCGCACCCATTTTGACTGACCACCACAATGATCATGAGCCCACCGATAAGCATGGCCCACCACCTGATGTTGATCCAAGGAAAAATGGTCTTCCTACATGGGCCAATTCAAGCTACATCTGGAAGTCAGTGGATTCCAGGTTGCCCCTGACACAAAAAAGAGGGCTCTATTCTTAACCTACTGCAACTCAGAACTTTATGAACTAGCAGAAAACCCTCATGACCAACAAGCTAGAGAATTATCCTAGGATGAGCTGCAGTGACCCAACCCCATCTTACTGGCTAATTGCCATGAATTATATATGCAGAGCCAGAGACAGAGAGACAATAAATGCATTTATGGCCATGCTTCAGAAGCTATCGAAGAACTGCAAGTTCCTTGATGCTGAGGACATGATCCGGGATTGGCTCATCCTCAGAATGAGGGACCTCACCTTCCAAAAGTGGCTACTGTCCTGAGAGGACATCCCGTTCAAGGAAGCAATCGATGAGGCCCGAGCTGGGGTAACCTCAGACAGCTCTGCCACATGAATCAAAGGAACTGGAAAGATTCATGCCACCCAGGTTAACTGCTGCATGGCCTGAGACACCTCCAACTCTGAAGCCAGTGATGAGGATGAGGAGGACATCCATAGTGTGAGGTCCAGTAAGCCAATGGAGAAACATTCAATATAGTGAAACACTACTCCTCATCCTAACATGTGATACCTCCCCCTTTGGAATCGGTGCTGTTCTCAACCACAAACTACCCAATGGGAGGGAAGCCCCCCATCACATATTATTCAAAAACCCTACCCGAACCACAATGGAACTACAGTCAAATCGATAAGGAGGCCCTTGCCGCCATAGCAAACATCAAATGCTTCCATTAATATCTCTACGGCAGGCAGTTTGACTTAGTGATGGACCACAAGCCTTTGCTGGGCATAGTTGTCAGAGACAAGCCCACCCCGAACATCCTTTCACCTAGGATGTTAAAATGGACCATATTCCTGGCTGCCTAGAATTACTGATTGATCCACAGGCCAGGAAAAGAAATAATCAACACAGATGCCCTAAGCCGTTGACCCTCCCAGACCTCACCAAAGACCCAGCGCCATCCACTTCCATGTTCCTAATGGAAAGCCTTCAACCTGACCTGATGACAACTGAAATCATGAGACTCACAGCTAATGACAAAACCATGGCATGGATTTCAAACTGGGTGTGGAGGGGATGGCTGGAAACCTTAGACAGGGACAAATTTAAGCCATTTAAAAATAGACAAACTGAATTATCAGTGATTAAGGATTGCCTGTTGTGGGGAAAGAGGGTGGTCATTCCCCAACCATTAAAATTGAGGGTACTGACATTGCTACATGAGGGCCACTCAGGAATTGTTCAGATGAGACCTCCTACCAGGAGCTATGTGTGGTGGCCAGGGCTAGATAAGGAAATTGAGGCCTGGGTGGCCATCTGCACCCCATGCCAAGAATCCTGGCCTGCACCATCATCAGCAACCCCCTTGAAATGGGAAACACCCACATCACCGTGGGCCCGGGCACATGTTAACTTCACCGGTCCTGCCAAGGACAGCCCTTCTTAATAGTGGTGGATGCATACTTGAAGTATTTGGACGTAATCATTATGAAGTCAACCACTACTGAGGCCACCCTAAGGGTGCTATGAAGATTGCTCACCATCCATGGACTGCTGGATGTGCTAGTGTCTGACAACACTATTAGTGCAACACATCACACCCAATGCAACAACACATTGCAGCCGTCCCAAACTATTAATGGGCCAAAGGCTTAGGTCAACCCCAGACCAAATACATCCCACTACAACAGCAAATCCCCCGCAGACTCCACGGGGAAGTGTAGATACTTCACAATAGGGGACCCCATCTATGCACACAATTACACAGTGGGCCTCACCTGGGTCCCAGCTATAGTAGTGGGAGTCACTGGCCCTAGTCTCTGTCTCTGCCTCTCTCTCTCTCTCTCTCTCTCACACACACACACACACAAACCTCTTTGCGAGCTGGGTTAATCTTAGAAAATATACAGAGAACTGACTTTAATTTTTTTTAAAGAAAAGAGAACCGTTTTGTTTTATCTTTTAAGACATCAAGTGGAGGAGATGAAAAAATACAGCAAGCTACTAAAAATTATAAACCTTTTCTTAACCTTCAAAAAAACAAATATACAGGAAAGAGAAAGTTCTGACAGATCCCTGAATGATGGTAGTAAAAAAAACCACATATAGAGGCAAGATATGGACACAATAAAGTGTAAATTAGCAGATCTAGAATAGAAATTAAATATCTCAGGTTCCCCCCCCCCCATCATTTCTTTAGAACTTACACAGGCCTTGAAATAGATTTTATCTCCGAGCTACTTTATTACTTGGAAAAGTTTCTTTCTGCAAATTCTACCTTAAAACTGAATATGAAGGGAGATGTTAAATCTTGCTTGTCTCCAGTCTCCCAGGCAACAATTTCTTCCTGATTATTTAAAAAGGGAAGCTTCTACTAAGTAGTTGAAAGGGAAGGATTGAGCCAGGAAGGGGATAGGGAGTCTGCTCTATGAAATAGATGGGCAGTCTAGAAATGTGAAAAATAAATAAGTAAATATAAGTCCAAATCTATTTGCTTTAAGCTCATGTCTCACTGCACCAACGGATGCAAAGAGGATGTAAAATGTTAAAAAAAGCTTGCCATCCATTGGAAAACGCGATGCATCCANAAAAGGGAGGAAACGAAAGGTACACGGAACGTCTACACAGTGTTAGTAGCACGGAAATAGAAAGGATGCGCAGTGAACGGTTTGCATCTGATATACATCCGCTAGGCTTCCTATGAACATCCGTTTAACATCCCCGCTACATATTACCCACGTCCGTTCTTTTCCATTCTGTTTATGCAAATTTTCACCACTTTTTGGAGCGGATGACAACGGATGGAGCCACCCCTGAAATTTTGCTCATCCACTGTGTCTTTTATGCATACGTTTTGCGTCCGTCGGCCAGTGGGACAGGACCTTAGCTTGAATTAGAGAAGATGTACTCTTCTTCTTTAGAAAGCAGTTATTAATCAGGTTAATGCCACTTGACATCAAAGCAGAAACATTAGACTGACACTTGACCTGAATGCTGGACTCAAATTTTTACTTAATATTTTTATTTTGCAAAGAGATTAATCTATAGATTGATGGATGTGTAGTTTGATTCATTGATACCTCCACAGGGCCAATGCACTGTTTTAGTGAGTGTAAGTCCTCAAGAGTTGCAGCTTCCTCTCCCCCATACCCTCCCTCCAAATCTAGCCTCCAACCTCCTCTGCTTTTATTCAATAAATGATTATGAATATTAATAAGCAGTCAAATTGCTATTTCCCTGTGCATTAGAAGCAGTATAGCTTAGTTGTAGATGTTTATACAACAGCTAGACTATATTTCTGGAATTCCATTGTTCATTAAGAAATGTAATTATTGAGATCCTATGGATGTGGGGGAACTATATTTATTTTTAATTTGCCTGTATATCCCACCTTTCTTCTGGGAGTGAAGGAAATTGCTAATATCTTTTTGCATGTTATCTGTTCCGCCCGGAAAAGAAGCGCGAGAGACCGGGTTCCAACTAACAAGTCTTTATTCGGTTAACAGCAGCAGTAACAGAACATTGGCTCAAGCCGCGGCAGCCCTTTATGTAGAGGCTTGCCTGCCGGCTTGTAGCCAATGACACTCATTTAATCTTGCCGCCTTTGAGTGGCTTCTTGGATTGGTTCCTAATGAACCAATCCACTACTGGCCTTTTTGGCCAATCAGAATTAACTACTTGGAACCTTCCAAGTTATACAGAACATTATCCCCACTGCAATCCTGTGAAATAAATCAAGCAGAAGCAAACAAAACAAGGAAATGGGAAGTGCCTATGGTACAGTTGGTATCCCGTGTTCTAGTCTAGCATCATAGCTACAGCTAATGTCTTTTCTGTAACTCTTACATTTGACATATACCCCTTGGGTCATTTTCAAAAAAAGCATTTCAAATATGTGTGTGTGTGTGTGTGTGTGTGTGTGTTTGTGTGTGTGTGTGTGTGTGTGTATGTGTACACACAATTTATCTGCCTAATAATCAGCTTTTTGATTTTTAAATCATCAACCACTTTCTTTTGTATGTTCAGTGGGAAATCTTTTTCTGTATCATTTTAACAGTCTGTGATTTATAAATCCACTTTGATGTAATCTCTATCTTGTTGGATAAAACTTATTCTTCACCTGGAATGGATAACATTAAGAAAACATAGATTGTTGACATTAGAAGGCCATGATTTACTGTTGGGCTGGCATGCTTTTTTTATGGTTACAAGGGAACTAAAAACACAGGACGGTATTTCAGAAGACATTATATAGGGAGTCTTTGTGGTTAAATTGGGGAAAAATAAAAAAACAATGTTATTTTGAAAATTCGCAGTTGGTATCGACTATTAGAAGATTTCCTATCTAATGATCTATAAAAAGGAACAAACATTAGATATGGGGGAATTTTAGATGAAAAGCGGTGGACTTAATCGATCCAAAACTTAGAGGAACAAGGTATAAGAGATGAACTGGTTTTTCATATGCGCAAATACACTTCAAGATATGATGAGATTTTAAAATGGAAGGATTCTATGATAAACCAGACTGATTTAAGATAAGATATTTGATGGGTACTGATGAGCGTAAGTGATTAAAAAACTATATGGTTATTTATTGGGAATTAAGTATAGAGGAAGAACAAGTTAAAGAATCTTATGATTGTTTGGGGGAAAAATTTTGGATAGGGTATTGATTTAGAGAATGGCGAAAAATTTTATGGTCTCAAAATTATAAAATGACAATGTCAACAGCATATAAAGAAAACTTGTTATAAGATGTTTTACAGGTGGCACTTCCCCCCAGACAAGAATAGCAAGAATGTTCAAGAACAATCTGAAAATGTGGAAATGTCATCAGATACTGGCCATACTATCATATGTGTGGTGGACATTGTGAGGATGCGTAGAAAATATTGGACTAAAATCCAATATGGTGGAAAAAATGACAAAGAAACACATAGACTGACTAGAGATTTTTTATTGGAATTTTGCCTACACATATAATAAAGAATTGAAATATTTGATCGTAAATGTAATTAACAGCGGCTAGGATTGTATTTGCTAAAATTGGAAGAATGAGAAATACCATTACAGGAAGAAATATTAAGAAATACTGAATGTGCTGCAGATGAGTAGATTGAACATTTGAAATTAGGAGGCAAAGAAGATAAAACAATTTTAGTGAAATTTGGGATCTTTTTATCAATGGCTAGATGATAAAAATACGATAATAGAACATTAATACTATATCTATAAAGGTTTTTAGATTGATTTGTTATGATTATTTGATTTGTTAATAGAATTAAATTGTTTTAAAGTATTGATATCTTCACAAAGCATGAATGATTAAAAGTATACTCAAAATATATTTTTTTTTTAGTAATTATTAGGATAGGATTATAATATGATTGTTATGCAATATAACTGTAATTGACACTACAAAAGAATGCACCAAAACTGATGAATCAACGACACACCGGAAGTATATATGAGAATAGATGTTTTTAATGTTATGTATGTTATGTGTGTTTGTAGAAAATTAATAAAATTCTTTAAAAAAAAAAAAACTTATTCTTCACCTGCAATTTCTTCCACTACATTTTTGGACACAGCCTATTCACAAAAGCAAACATTGATGTTGATATTTTTGATGCTAACTTCTGATTTTATTTTTCAAAAGTGTCCTTCAGTATTTTCAATGTTAAAATGTTTTATATCATTTTATAAGTCAAGTTAATCAGGTTTCTGCATATTTTCCTTTAATTATAATTTTTAGTTCCCACCAGTGTCCAATTTTTAAAAATGATTTTTTTAAATTTTCTGTTGCCAAAGTCTAAATAATTCTATGATGTTTCCCTTGGGAAGAATTACTTTGTAAATTATTCCAAAATCTTAATCCTAACTTGGTTTAAACTGTTTATAATTTACAATATTTTATTTAGCTCTTTATTTAATTTTAAAATTCTTAAGCTTATAGTTAACATTTTCTTTTGTTAAAGATTAAAAGCAAACTCACCCACCATTTTCAGACCTTCCAATCCAAAAGTCTCTAGTTTAAAAGCTTAAAGTCTAGCTTAAAAGAATTAACAATTTCTGAATATGATTAGAAAAGAAAGCTTGTGAACTTAGTGTTCTTTAAAAGGCACTGACCACAGTTGTGAACAAGATGTCATTTTCCAGTGTTTAAAATCTGCCTCTGTCTCAAAGGTGATATTCAACAGATTCTGACCAGATCTGGAGAACCAGTAGCGGAAATTTTGAGTAGTTCAGAGAACCAGCAAATACCACCTCTGACTGCCCCTCCACCATCTATATATCTTATATATGGCCATCTTATATATGGCTATTCTCATATATATATGACATTTGTCATCCTTTTTCAGTTTCCTTTATGTATGACAAGCTAGTTTGCTATGTTCGAACATTACTAACATTAGCATATTGTGGAAAGATAAATCCAAGTGACATATATTTTTGCTTCAGAAGAAATGAAAAGTGGAACAAAACCTGACCCCTCCTTATTCCAAAATGAGTGTTAAGATTAATTGAAAAAGAATATAATTTTTTTTTTGTTGCTTTCTGTTTCATACTGTATATTTCTAACACTGATAGAAGAAGAAAGGGTGAAGAGCTAAGAAGAAATGGTTGGGTAATCCCTGCTGTTGGAGAGACTGGAAATGGTATGTTGGAAGAGGTGTGTCTGTTGCTATATGTGGGAATAGGATTGATGCTAAGGGATGCCTGCTTCTGCAACTGCTTGGGTTGATGGTGACTCAACCTCAGCATTGTTTCCTGGATCTAGATTGCTGGAAGCCTTAGATTCAGATTTGTTATTATTTCTGTTTGAGGGGAATGACAAATCTTTTAACTAAGACATGGTTTCTCCATGATTTAGTGACAGAAAAGAAAGTGGACCTGGTATCTATCTCTCAGACCTGCTTAAACAAGAGTATCGGAACTCCTTTGTCTGAGATCAGCATGGCCAGGCTTCACAGGGGACACCAGCCTCAATACCAGGTTAGCGAGGAGAGGTGGCAACTTTCATAGTGATCAACTATGTTGTTCTGCAGGTTGCTGAATGTGAGGTTCTGTATGTGGAATTGCATATGAAGAATAAAGTGGAGATACTACTAGTATACATTTCCTTCTGTGGCCCAACAGGCTCCTTTCTTTGTATTTAACTTTATTTACAGTTGAGGTATGGATTCTCTCTGTCTCTGTCTCTGTGTCTTCTGGCTTCTTCTAGAGCAGTGATGGAGGCTGTGGCTAGGGGACCTTTTGATCAGCCATTCTTTTTTTGTGCCTTTTTGTTGTGAACTTCTTATTTTTCAGACCTAATGCTACACATAGCATCTGCTTGCCCTCTGTAAGTTAGCTGGAAGGAAAAATTAGAAAAAGTTGAAGAGAAGAAGTATGAAGAATGGATTTTTAGTGGCAAAGGTTTCATTCTTGAACACCTTGTCTCTAAGGCCAAGATGACCTTCTCATTTAATATTTAGAAAAGCAATAAACACTATCTTTCCACAGAGTCTTTGGTGAAAAGAACCTAAATTAGATAATAAAAGGTATGGGAATATAATGAGACACTGATTCTTAAAAATTAGTTGATTTGTGATTTATGTTTTCAATGAGTGAAAGTGCTATGAGTGCCTAAAATCCAGAAAAGAGTAGCATTCAAACGATTGTATGAAAAATACTCTTTTTTCACAAAGTGTTATTCATTCTTAAAAGCGCTTCCTTTATGTAGTTGTGGTAATGTTCAATTTGATGTTAATCATTGTCATTATCTTTTCCTACAGTGATCTGAATATTGACAAAAAAGCAGTAGCAACTGAGAAACATGGAGGTCTGTCATTCTTTTTAATGATAGCTACCTTTTTTTTTTCTTGGTAAGAAAAAAATAGTTAAGAAAAAGAAAATAAATATTCTTTTCTCAGTGAATAGAGAAGAAAGCCCAAGAAAATTGGGAGCAGGATATCAATTAAAACAGTCCATCTCAGATCCTTCACTAGTCTGAACTTTTTCAACAGATACTTGAGTGGATTTTACCAGCGGTTTTACTGAGTATTTGGTTAGTCACTGGCAACAAGCAGTAAAGGCCTGGTCCCACTGGACGACGGACGCAAAACATATGCATAAAGGACACAGCGGACGAGCAAAATTTCAGGGGTGGCTCCATCTGTTGCCATCCGCTCCAAAAAGTGGATAATTGTGGATATGTGGATAATTGTTAAACGGATGTTCATAGGAAGCCTAGTGGAAGGAAGCGGAAGACACCTCTGAAGGGGTTCCGGGGGCTAATTGCGAAGCGGACACATAGCAGAAGGGGCGGATGCATAGCGGATGAAATGGATGCATCATGGATGCCTATAAGAAACAAAGGGGATGCCGTGCGGATGTATATCAGATGCCAAGTGTTCACTGAGCATGCGGGGACTATGAATTGCGTCAGCTCCACAGATATAAAAGGATGCAGCATGCACCCAGTCAGCATACAGGGGAAAGACATGCTGCCACATACATCTAGCAGGAACACCATGGTTTGTCAGTCAGGCAAGAAG
>BHFT01007784.1:0-33932 GCA_004320025.1 Laticauda laticaudata | reverse complement strand
GGCCAATCTGAGAACGGCCTTTTCAGCCAATCAGAATAGGGAACTTGGAGCCTACCAAGTTCCATACATAACAGAATGATTTTCAGTTCTTTGAATGTTAAGCTGCAGAAGTGCCTGTGTAACTCCTTCATAGAGCCTGAACATATCTCCAAAATAATAGTGCTACCGGACCTTGGCTTCAAAAAATATATATAATCTAATGATAATTATATGATAGCAAAATTACTGAAAACTCTTGGCTACCATGTACCAGCGATCTGGATTCACAGCAATGATACCCATAGATATGATACCCATAGAAACTACTAATATTTAAATATTTAGAAAGTTCACACATATTGGAATATGAAACTAATACATGTGATTAAACTTATCATTCTAGAGAGGATTCCAACCAAACAAATGGACCAATGGAGCTGGGAATGCCTGCCAAGGTGAGTAATAAGAGATAAACAAATACCACCCAATTTTGCTTCACTTGCTTGAAGGAAAAATACCTGCATTACCCTTGAACAATAGAGAAAACATGATTTGGAACACATTTTCGAAGAAAAATCTATACTTTAATTCATGTTAATATGTACTTTAGTGTGTGTAAGGAGAAAGAAACAAAGAGGGCAACAGTGCAATGTGTCTGTGTCTGTAATAGATGTAGATCAGGGGTCAAACTCTATTTCAAACTCTATTTCACTGAGGGCTGCATCAGAGCTGTGGTTGACCTAGGGTGGTGGTGGCGGGAGGAGGGGCTTGGCTGACTGGATGGGTGTGGCCAACTGGATGGGCATGGCCAGCTTACTGCCACTCACTGGGTGTGACCGACTAGGTGAGTGTAGGTGTGGCCAGTTTGGTGGGCATGGCCAGCTTGATGTCACTCCCCAAACTACTGGCATGTTTCCTCTTTGCATTGGGTAGACTGGACCGAAGTGACATGGGCCAGCCCCTTACATTTTCCAGGCTGGCCCCACGGGCTGGATCCGACCACAAGGCCCAACCGCGGGCCTTGTGTTTGACACCCTTGCTGTACATAATCCGATGGCTGCCCTTTGCAGCTCCCCATGATCTTGGGAAAAGATATGACTGCTTTAAGGAAGTACCACCTCACTGTATTGCATGGTTAGAATCAAATCCAAAGCATTGCATATCCATGCATTATGACATGGATTACCCGAAGACAGAAATTGTCTAACTATTGAAATGAGTGGAAAATGGTCATTGTGTATCATTGTATATCTGCAGTTCTGCTAAATTGGAGAGCAGAAATGTTCTAGGTACTGGGAATTCAATCTCTGAATTATCTTACTGACTTCAGGGGTGATGAGGATACTGTTCTAATATCCATTTCACACTTTAGTGCAAATTTCTGCATTTTCTGTAAATGTTTTGGATTGCTTCCATTTAAGAGGAACAGAATCCCAAACCAAAATATCCAAACAGTTTTACTATAACTGAAAATAATGTTCTGAAAGCTAAGAAAATCCCAATTACAAAAACCATTCCTTATTTGATTATGCGACACTTTTATTAAAGAGTTTCATATTTTAATTAGTCTTCAAAGCAAAACTCCCTCATTTTTTAAAATGTATTTAGAAACTTCTAAAATGGAATAATCATTTTGTACCTCCCATTTGTAGATATGGAAAACTATGGCCTGTTAAGGAGAAGAGATTTTGGAAGTTGGGAAGAAAACTAGTTTATTGAACTCTGAATTCTTTTCTTACCATTGTTACAGATTACTATTAATTACAGCAGGAGAAATTAGGCAATTAAAAGTCTCTAATTGAACACCTAATGAAGACAAAGCTCCTTAAAGAGTATTATGATGTGGGGGGAGAGTTTTACTGAGCAGTAAATACCTTCTGCTGTTGTGTTCTCCTTCTCAAATATCCTATTATCCTCCCCCTTGTGTCACAGCACAATTACTAGGGTTTACAAGGTGGATTTTTATTTTCTACTAGAAATGTAGAAGGGATAAAGCAACATTGCCCTCTTTTGGTAGAAAACCAGGCTGATTCTAAAATATACCTTTGGCCTTCTTTAGCATCTTTTTTTGCTCTTGGCCATGAGAAATGAAAGGGTGGGCTCCTAATTAAGGTGAAACCTTATTCGTTTAAGAGCAGTATTTTCAACAAACCACCTAAAAGAGTTGTCAGAAATATGCAGGAGTTAAAGATCTCTGGATTTCTTGTTCAATCAAAATGGTTAAGGAAATCAAGACTGGAGAAAAGGGGTAGAAAAGATATTGCTTTGATGCGGAAATAATCCTAGTCAGAGTGTCAAGATAGGATATAGAAGACAGTTAACAGGAATTTGATTGTGACTTTGTTTACAGAGTCAGATATTGTAGGGGTCTAGATAGTGAAGTATAACTCCCAGCATCCTTCTCCTTAGCCATGTTTCCTAAGGATGCTTGATATTTTAATTCACAAACAACTGGACTGCCATAAAATGCTTTCCACTGCTGTGTTCACTGTAGTATCACTGTTGTTTCTAGGCTAGAAGCTCTGGAACCTAGTTACTATGGTTTGAAAATTATGGTTTGTTACTTTATAATATATTGTATAAACTCAAATAACTGTCCAAAGGACTACACTTTAAAAAGATTGAGGATGGAACATAGTCCTCTACATCTAGAAAAAATCAAATTTGGAAAGGTTTAGAGGAGCCTGAAGATTTTGTATTACAGGACATCAACAAGTTCTCCTCTATCTTTGGTGAGTAGGGCAGCCTTATCTATTCTTCTCATCCATCCTTAGAGATTCCTCTTGCGTGAGAGCAACATGGTCTCCCGCTACAAGAAGGAATTCCTGGAGCTGGAGAAGATTGGTGTGGGGGAATTTGGTTCTGTTTATAAGTGCATCAAAAGACTGGATGGCTGTGTCTATGCCATTAAACGCTCAAAGAAACCCCTTGCTGGGTCCTCAGATGAGTAAGTGTACAATTACAAAATTATAAATATCTCCGTACATGGCACCCTTCCTCCTCCAATGATGGATTAAAATCATGTATTCCAGACAATATTTCATTCTGAATTTCTGAAACCAAACAGTACATCTTCTGTTATGTTTTCTTGACAGCATACAGATCAGTAGTAGCTGGGCTTTGAAAATGTCTTTCTCGGATTGAGTTTAAATCTTGGATCCATCCATGTTGTCCCAAAGTTGCTTTTTCAGGAGGCAACTGGATCTCTAAAAGGATGCAAGTGACCAGCTGTCTGCATGGAATATAAATCCTTCCACTCCCCACTATCCTGTCAGAGCTGAAGAAGCTTCTTGGATGAGAAGCGAAACGTCTTCAAAATAAAAANATATAAATCCTTCCACTCCCCACTATCCTGTCAGAGCTGAAGAAGCTTCTTGGATGAGAAGCGAAACGTCTTCAAAATAAAAAACAAGGAAGTCCAGTTGCCTCCTGAAAAAGCACCTTTGGGACAAACATTACCTGGAGGACTGAAAATCTCTACAGATACCATTCATGTTGTTTTCTTGGTAACCTATTGATAGTTTTGCCCCTGCCTTCTGGAATATTTTTAAAAACTTATTAGTTTTTTCTATAGTCCTGGGAACTCCTGGATGCTCCCATTCAAGTATAAACTGGACTGTTTAGCTTTTTCCAAGGTCAGCTGTGTGTTGCTATTTGCTATAACAGAGCCTTGAAAAAAGGTGACATTAAAATAATTTAGGGCAATTTTTTTTAAAAGCCATCAGATTTTTCATCTTGTCTTTCAAAGCAGCTTTTTCTTTGGTCCAGTGATACAAAAGTATGTGGCCATACATCTTTCAAAGAGTAAATATGGGAAAATACTTTGCTCCCAATTTTATGTATTTTTAAATGTGGGGTGGTAGATTAAAATCAAAGTGAAAGCTCTGAGGCATCAATTTATTCCTTAAAATTCCTGAAATCCCCAGAATGATTAATCTTCATTTACTGTGGAGTGCCATAATAGTGTACCTTGGAAAAGCATCTTTGGGACAACCATGACTGAAAATCTCCTCAGATGTTTCAATAAACTGGATTCCTGTATTGCAGTAAGCAAGGTGATTTGCTTGGTTTTAGCTTAGTGAATTGAATGAACTCAGCTGCTAGTATAGTCTCTGTGGAAATCAAGCTAAGGTATCTCCAGAACAGCTTCTGAAACCCATTCCTGTCAAAATCCTTGTAACATGATCCTAGTTGGAATTATGTCTCTCTCTTTCTGTGTCTGCTTGCAGGCAGATGGCTTTGCGGGAAGTCTATGCGCATGCAGTGCTTGGTCATCATCCCCATGTTGTCCGTTACTACTCTGCTTGGGCAGAAGATGATCACATGATCATACAGAATGAGCACTGCAATGGTAAGGAGATGGGTAAGGAGATTTTTGCTTCACCATGCCAAATTCAGGAAACGTTATGAATTCCCCCATTCAGTTCAGCCTTTGGGATAATATGATATATGCCTTGCACCAGACTTCCATGCTGGTTCTAAATAATGGGGCTTATAGATTACTACATTGTAATAGGGTGAAAGATTTCGGGTTGAGAGAGGCTGCAACAATGAATTGTATATTTTTAATATCTATGAACTTTAAAAATCTAGCACAAATGAGCGCAGATATCAAGAATTCTGACAAGAGAAGGCAGAGGAAACTAGATGTGCTTCTGAATTCCTAGCACTTTTAAAACATACATGCAGGTGACTTTGGTTTTAAAAATCTGACTAGTGTACTGCTATCCTAAGTCTGTAAATTATGAATATTGGTTCTCTGTAATTAGAACAAGTTGATTTGCTTTGGTAATTACCTCAAGCCATTTTCTAACAGTTTAGTTATCAATTCAAACCTGTTTGTGCAGTATCCTAGCAAATCTTTATAAGAAAACTGATAATAGCAAATATGATTACATTTCATGAAGTTTTCACATCAGCTTTCTTCATTATTCACCCTTCCCAATGTTGTATGTTTTGTACTTGTTGGACCTCCAAAATTCAAGTCAGTTCTTGTCCTATATAATAAGCATCAGATATAAAGAAGCATCAAATTTACAGAAGCTGGTTAAATCTTCATATTTCATGGGTACTTTCATATAGAACTTTGGGACCAAATCCAAGCTAACTTTCCTGTTGTTGAGTGCTCCAGACCTCAAACTGAGAAACTCCCATTTTGTAATTTTAACTGGTTGATTTCTTCAGGACTTAAGATCAGGCAGTCTTCCTATTTGTGAGAGCATGATTTCCCTCCCTCCTTCCTTCGTGCCATGGTGCCCTTGCACCAGATTTTGTGCAAGCCTATTGGTTTCTTTCTCTTTTTCATCTTGTCAATGAATGTGGCAGTACTAAACAAGAAGAAAACAAATTCTTGGGGAAAATAGATGACATCTGCACTTCTTTTTTATTAGCTGGAAAGTCATCTCTGTCTGTTATCCCAACAGCAAGTACAACCGTGGGATTTGCAATAAACAGCTTTGTGGGTATGGAGAATGGTAATAATATCTGTGTAAAAGTCTCCAGATAGAATGATTGACTCAGGGGTCTGTGTACCGTCTAATAGCACACAAAATAATATTTCTATGTATGAATATTTTATTGCTTTTATTATGTTATTTAGTATTTAATTGTAATATATATTTTTGAATTATAAGCTGCTCAGAGTCACTGATTGAAATGGATGGCTATAGAAATTGACGAATGAATGAATGCTTGGTTTTCCACAGGTGGGAGCCTTCAGGATGTACTTTTGGAAAATTCAAAGACAGCAGATCATTTCAAAGAATCTGAGCTGAAGGAAATTTTATTGCAAGTGTCCATGGGGCTGAAATACATTCACACTTCTGGCCTGGTTCATATGGATATCAAACCAAGTAAGTGTGTCTGGTCAGTAATGCTTTATTCATTTGAGTTATTAAATCATTTGGGTTATGAGCATTTTGGTCCATCTTTTTTTCAGTACCTCATGGTGATATATATTTTTTTCCTTCCTTCCTTCCTTCCTTCCTTCCTTCCTTCCTTCCTTCCTTCCTTCCTTCCTTCCTTCCTTCCTTCCCTCCATCTTCCTTCCTTCCTTCCACAACTCTATGGTATAATATTTTGCTTAGAGTGACTAGACAGTGGTGCGATTCAACCAGTGTAACAACCGGTTCGGTGAGCACGGTTTCCACGTTTTAAAAAACCCATTTTCAGCTTTAATACTCTAATTCAGCTCTAATTTCAGCTCTTCTACTGTAGCTCCTGTGAATAAAACAGCTGAGCTCTGCTGTGCGAATCAGCTGTGCTCTAAAACAATGAAATAAAGCACAGGAAAGAGCGTGGGGCCAAATGCTCACCAGAACTACCAGTTTGCCTGAACTGGTCTGAACCAGTAGAATTCCACCCTGTGACAAGGCCAAATTCAAACTTGATGGTGAAACTAGTATAGGGTCATGATCACTTAAGGTGTTAGGATTTCCTCTCATATTTATTTGGAACTGTAAGAATTCTAGAATAGAGCTATGAAAGGTCATTACCGATTCTTAATTAAAGTTCACCCATAAATTATTGACTGATTCAAGTTGCATGATCTTTAATAGATCTTCTCTCTTTCTGCCATGGGTTTAAAAATATGCAATAATGTAGTTGTTTGGTTTTAATGTGCTGGATAAACCACTCAATGGTAATTGTTTTTAAAAATCACTATTAAAACAAATCTTGTCTTAATACCTTGCTGTATGCAATGACTAATGGACTATTTGCACAATATCCTTTTTGCTCACATCCTGATTTTCTGCTTATCTTGCCACCTGGGACAAGACTGTTTTTCACAAGAAACAGAGTTCATACTTCTATAATTTTCTTAATAGTGCTTTTATGATGTGCAGATGGTCACAAGCCACATTCACTGTAGCTGATATAAGTTATCTGAACGCATACTGCAAGCTAACACAATTTCTCCTTGATTGCAGGCAATATTTTTATATGCCATAGTCTACCTGGGTCTGTGGGTCAAGAGGAGAGTGATGGGGAGGATGATGAAGTTCCGACTTCAAACGTGGTATATAAAATTGGTGTGTGTCTTGGGTTTTGGATTTTTGGGACCACTTGTTGTCAAATGATTTCCAACATAGACTTTGCCTATGTTTACCAATTGCTGTGTCAGAGCAGTCTGCATTAGATATTTTTAAACTATCATAGTTATAAGTCATTGGGTTTCAGTGAGTGTATTGCTGATTAAGTGTGATCAGTGAAACCATTGCTTCTTTGCCTGGGTTACAGTGCACAATAAAAATATAGCCAAAGTGATAATTGTTCTATTTTTGGAATGTATTCTATACTGTGTTGTTAAGAAGCAAATCAGATATTCTGTACATTCAGTCATAAGTAGCCTGTGATAACAAGAGGTTCAGAGAAGGATAATGTTTTATAGAAAAGGATCCATGTGGATGAGCTATCCAATGTTTAAGAAAAAAGCATCTTCTGCTAGAATGCAAACTCAGTCCTGGCTCTGCAGTGCTGTGCCTGTACTTTCAAATGTGCTACACCTAGTGATTCTATCTAGGCACACTCATTTTCTTAGGAAAAGAACCAAGATGAAATCCACTATGGAGAGCTGAAGTCAAATATATTTAGAAGACAGCAGATGGTATCTATTTAATTGCAGTTATTATATATGCCACAGAATTTTCCAATATAGATTCTAGCTGCAGGCATAGTGGACAAGTCCCCCCAAAAAGAAACCTTTGAAAATCAGTAATGCATCAGAGTATTCAGCAGGTTCTGACCAGTTCTGGAGAACCGGTAACAGAAATTTTGAGTAGTTTGGAGAATCCGCAAATACCATCTCTGACTGGAGATTTTATAGTATCTTTCTCTTGCCACGCCCACCAAGCCACGCCCACAGAACCGGTAATAAAAAAAAATTACCACTGTAATGCATGTAATGATTTATGTTGCTGGCAATGCTCTTTTGGCAGGGGATCTTGGACATGTGACGTCCATAACCAATCCACAAGTAGAGGAGGGAGATTGCCGCTTCTTGGCCAATGAAGTCTTGCAAGAGGTAAAAGTCAGAGGGCATTAGGAACCTTCAAACCAGAAGAAACTTCTCCTGACATTTCCAAGATTATTCCTTTTATTATGGTCAGGTTCATCCATTAATCTTAATTTAATAAAAGTCCCTGGACAAGAATTGAGGCATTACATTCTTAAGAGATCCAAATGTATTGGCTCATTTGCAGTTATTAGAAACTTATCTGAGTCCATGTAGGTTTTAAAAATTAAAATTAATAGCATGGAATGAGAATACATTAAAACTAGGTCAGGAATCAAATGGTGTTCAGATGTGGTAAAAAAGTAAAGATTTTCCCTACCAGTCACATCCAATTCTAGAGAGTGGTGCTCATTTTTAATTCACAACTTCAACCAGTGCTGTCTGAAGATGCTTCTGTGGTAATGTAGCCAGTATAACTATGTGCCAAAGGCACACAAAACACTGTTACACTCTTCTATCCATAATCATTTGCAGTTCTGATAAGGGTTGATGCTAATGGTAGTTCTAGAGAAAGAGTTGCCCATTCCAAAATTATAGCTTATATAGGAACATTTTAGTATTTTTGCTACTTGTGTTTGACCTTTGTATTTCATGTCAATGAATACCTAGTAACCAGATTTACATTTAAAGAAATGTAAATGTAATTTTCTTACACATCTTCTGGTCAACATCAAATACTGTAATTCCTACAAATATGTATAGAATATTCTGGGAATGCCACTTATGTAAACCTATGCATTAGTGTTTTTAAGATATTGTTTTCTTAACTGAATGTGACCTGACATGAGTGCATGGGTTTTCTCTTATTTCCTCCATAGCAATATTGCTCTCTGCCCAAGGCAGACATCTTTGCTCTTGCCTTAACTATTGCTCTGGCGGCAGGTGCTGGACCGTTGCCTGCCAATGACACCCCTTGGCACCACATACGCAGAGGCACCCTACCACATATCCCTCAGCAACTGTCATGTGACTTCATAGAACTGCTTAAGGTGAGTTTTTTGGGGGGAGCCAAGGAGAACACTCGCTTTAGAAGTTTGGTGGTAAAAGATCTTCCTCCTTTATTTTGTGGAACATCAGCTTATGATTCATCCTGACCCAGTTGTGAGGCCATCAGCTGCTGCGCTAACCAAGCACCCTCTCCTCCGACCATCTCTTGGCAAGGCTGCCCAGCTTCAGGAACAGCTCAATGTGGAGAAATTCAAAACTGCTATGCTGGAAAGGTGAAGTCCTGTGCTTTCTAATATAAAATAAAGATGTGTAAATTGTGTACAATGTGGCTTGGAAACTAATTCCTACCTCTGAGGAGAAGTTATTCTAGCTACTATTGAACTTGTATTGAATTTTATACTCGGATCCCTTTATCACCATCAACCATTATAGAATATAAATATGTTGGTTTTGTAGTCTAACAAAACATTATACAGGCATAGCTTTTCTTGAAAGGTTAAAATTATATTGTTTTGAAAGGATAAAGTTGTTTATTGCTGACTTTTCCATTAATCCTTGTGAATCTCCTTTTAAGTGCTGTCTTTCATACTATATATGCATGAAACAGATGTCCCCCCCAAGAGCCTCTTTTAAAAGTGACAAACCATTTATGTAATATTCACAGGAAAAATACTGCAAATAGTAATATTAATTGAAATTAAATTGGTGTTTGTGCTGGCCCAGCTCACTTTTTCAAATAAAGACCCATGCTTGTTCTTTGACCAGAGTACTAAGTTTCTCCGAAAATAAAACCCCACCAAAAAGTAATACCTAGGATGATTTTTCAGCTTCATGAGTCTGTGCTGGTTATACAGAATGAATTGGCATTTATTTTACAAGCCAAAAACCATATGCTGTTTGTTCTCTTCTGCAAAGCACTCTCTGTCATAAGGAAGCATATGGAATTTGAATTCAGCAACTCTGGTCTGGTTTAAGAGATCACCTGATTCCAAAATAAGGAAGCATCTGTTGAATTAAGAAAATTGCACATACTGAGCTGCATCCTTAGTTTTGGGAAAGATTCTATTCATTTATTTATGGTCCACTGGATTGTTTATTAATCTTGTTGTCTTATTTTTGTGTAGAGAGCTGAGAGCAGCCCGAGTTGCCCAGGCCTTTCAAAAGGATCCATCTTTAGATCGGACCAGAGCACAAGAATCTGGAATCAATTTAAGGCATCAGAGCACCAAGAAGCGTCTGGTTGGAGGAAAAAATACTCGATCTTTTAGTTTTACTGCTAGTGGCTCTCGGGGACCAGGCTATGCTAGTCATTCAAATAACTGAAATGTAACTCAGTCTGAAAAGTGCCCATTTACCTAATATATATGTTTAAGTCATATGTTTACCTAATATATCATGACTCCAAGGAATCATGGTGTTGGCTTGGATCTTTCAGTCTATGAGAACACTGCATAATATTGTATTACAACATAAACCACCTTAATCCTCTCTGAACCCAACAGCTATAAATCATAAACCCAATCAGACATACACTTCAGAAGAGGAAAAAACTTTAAGCAGACCATGACAAAACTTTAAGCAGACCAAATCTTCAAAATGAACTTCCTTAATTTTGATGCTTTGATGCATGGTACTAATACGTAGTCCCACGATTCTGGATGTTATATTCCAATGCATCAGGAGGATGTCAAGTCCTTATTTAAATTGATTGGCATATTTTCTCCCTTGGATTTGCTGAATATCCATAGTTTTCTTTGTTCAACTTTTATATCCATTCAGTTTTAAAGACCTCTGGTATCCCACTGTTTTATTTTTTTTAAATCAGAAATTACCATTTGCGGAGTGTTTAAAGAGTTGACTTCTTAGGCAGCAGTGGGTAACTGGTATTCTTGAAGTTCATGAAAAGATCTTAAGAAGCTGGGTCCTACCTTGGGGTTCTGTTCCCAACAAAGTACACAACTTGAGCAAAACATATTGTATTAAACAAGCCGAGCAGATAAAATTTAATGAAGTACAGAAATTGAGGAAAACATGTCTTCAAATCAGATTATATCTCCTTCCAATGCAGTAGCAGGGAGGTTAAACATATTTAACATATTTGTTCAGAAAGGGTATGCCTGCTTTATTTTTGGATGAGTAATAGAGATATAGAAAATACAGTTTAGGTATGAACATTTGAAGCACGTAGACACTAAATCTTTTTTTAAGTCCTACAATTATATTTTGTAAAAAAAATAAAGCAAATCTAATAAAGCAAATCTTGTATGCCAGTCAAAATGTTAACTTCGGATAGTATTGCAGGTCCAAAGTTCACTTTTCTATTTATAAATTTAGTTGCAAACTTACTATATGAACTTCCTAGACATTTCTGAAAAGTCTAGCTGCTGGACAGCCAACAGTCTACTGAGATCTTCTTTTAGTTGCACTTGTGAATAAAACTTTTGAAATTGTTTAAAGGATTGTGTATTTTGCAGACTGCTTTACGAGAGAGGGATGGCAACTTTATCCACTTTAACACATTGCTTGGCCTATTCTGTAGACACATAATAACCTGATGGGAATGGACAACCTAATTCTGCTTGAAGGAAATCTCATTGGGTGAATTGTTAGAATTGCATTAAAATATTCCTTTGGAGAGGTCAGAATAGGTATCGATAAGTCTAGGTATGGTAAGGAATTGTCACTGGTAAATTAAAGTCCAGCAATAGTTAACCTTTACTTTTTTCAAACCAGTAAAAATGGAATATATACAAACAGTTTTTGATAAGAGTGGTTTTGTTTGAAGATACACCCATTTCTTGTTTAGCAACTAAGTTTTATCCCATTTGACTAAGTTATTAAACGAAATGGTTGCTATTGTTAAGTGAACAGTGTGGGTGTATGTGTATGAGGGAGAGAGAGAGAGATGAAAAGATTAGTGGTTGTCACCATCTTTCAGAAGTTCTCATACTACTATACCAATATTACTTCAGTGTGCATTGTCAGGTGCATAAAATTTGGTCATAAATGGATGCATTGGTCAGAAAATGACTTTATTGTCATATTTGTGAATGGTCACTAAGGTAGTCACTAAATGAAGAGTGTGTTCCACTCATGTAAATGTGTATCTTTTTGCCTATGTGATAATCACTTGATGTTGGGAAACAGCTACTCGGCTGTAAGGAAGGGTCAAGCAGAGATACAGCTTGAAATCATTGTGCAACTGCAAATGACATAAGCTTGACCTCTCAGGACCAATAAAACCTTAGCTGGCCATTCTCAGAGCAGGGCAAGCAGTCTGGGGAGATTCTTAAAACATGGGTAGAAATCAATAAAGTTGTTTACTGTGCAATAATGTATCTATTTACAAATGGCTGTGTTTGCTTGTGCCTGATAGTATTTCACAATCTTCTCAGAACTTAATATGGGATAGAGCTCTCAAATGATTGAAATGGGATTTTTTTTTTAATGTGCATGTTTGGAGAAATAAGATGTTTGCCTTTTATGACTGATTAAATGTTAGAATGGATTGCTCTATGGTTAAGTAGAGTGAAAAATGCTCCCCCATAGACATCTGGAGAGGTAGTTACAAACAGTCCCTGAAAGAGAGAGACCTATATAATTATAGTCCAATATCATTTCTTAGGTGACCTAGAATGCAATTTCAGACACACCTGCATTGTACTGATCATATGGACTTTTAAAAAATCTGGCCTTAGAATATAGTACTGAGATTGTTTGGGTCGTGGAGCTATGCTAAAACCTGGATTGAGAAGTGTGGCTATACAAATCCTGATAGAATTTGACTAGAAAGCAATCCTACTGAACACCCTGGAGCAGCGAAGAACTGGAAATAATTAACTTTGAGATTAAATTCAAAATCCCCTTCCATATAAAGATGTTAGAAAAAAAAATGCCGTGTGGTCTGTACACATGTCATCTCCCAAAACAGGTGTTTCATCTTGGCTTTCTGTTGGCTGCAATTTTCAGCCAGCCCGTGTGAAAGAGCTTGTGTCTTAAATAAAGCCAAAGGAACCACGTACAAATGGATTTCCATTTGTACTACCCTCAGAAGAGGAAGGGGGGAGGGGGAGAGAAGGGATGGAGAGAGAGGGAGAGAAGGAGGGAGGGGAGGGGGAGAAGGAAGAGAAAACGGAGGGCCTCAGAGGGAGGAGGGAGGGGGAGAGGGAAGGGAGGGAGGGGAGGGGGGGAGGGAGGGAGGGGGAGAAGGGAAAAAAAGAGGAAGGAAGGGAGAGAGGGAGGGGAGGGGGAAAGGAAGAAGAAAACGGAGGAGCTAGAGAGGGAGGAGGGAGGGGAGGGGGAGGGAGGGAGGGGGATGCGGGGAAGGGAGGGAGGGGAGAAAGGGAAGAAAGAGGAAGAGGGAGAGAAGGAGGGAGCGGAGGGAGAAGGGGGGAGGGGAAGGGGGAGAAGGAAAGAGAAAAGGAGGGACTAGAGAGGGAGGAGGAAGGGGGAGGGAAGGGAGGGAGGGGGAGAAAGGGAAAGAAAAGAGGGAGAGGAGGGGAGGGGGAGAAGGGAAAGAGAAAACGGAGGGCTAGAGAGGGAGGAAGGGAGGGGGAGAGGAAGGGAGAGAGGGGAGAGGGGGGGAGGGAGGGGGAGAAGGGAAAGAAAAAGAGAAGGAGGGGAGAGGAGGGGAGGGGGAGGGAGAGAAGAGGGGACGGGGGAGAAGGAAGAGAAAAATGGAGGCTAGAGAGGGAGGAGGGAAGGGAGGGAGAGAAGGGGGAGGGGGGGAGGGAGGGGGAGAAAGGGAAAAAGAGACAGGAGGGAGAGGAAGGGGGAGAAGGAAGAGAAAAACGGAGGCTAGAGAGGGAGGAGGGAGGGGAGAGGGAAGGAGGGAGAGAAGGGGGAGGGGGGGAAGGGGGAGAAGGGAAAGAAAGAGGAAGGAGAGAGAGGGAGGGGCGGGGGAGAAAGGAAGAGGAAGGAAGGGATTAGAGAAGAAAGGGGAAGAGAGGCCACTTTCCTTCCTCAAAGATGCGCTTGATGAATAAGGGAGTTTAAACTCAGCAACGGTTAACTTCCGGTGTAAACGGAAGTCGCCGGCGATCTCGCTCTCCTGCGGTTCCAAGACCCCTCTAGGCCACGGTATCTCTATGGCGAGCCGGTTTCCCTTTGGGGAAATATACAGGAAGCGCCTGGAAGTCACGTGAGGCTTTCTCGTGTGTTGGCTGTGCGCGCCGAGGCATTTGCTCGCGTCCGTTGGAAAGCAAACAAGTGAGTGACATCCGAGCAAAGCAGTCGGCGCCCGTTTCTAAGCGAACGGCGGGAGGGAACGGGACGACTTCTTAAATCATATTGCTTGCGACTTCCTAATCCGGCATCCCGATTAAGTTTTAGGGCTCGTCTCCAGCGAATGCTTCCCCAGCAGGTGTCAATATAACCCCCCCAAATGGGGTGTCGTCTTGATATGTCGGATTACAAAGCCTATCGTGCTCAGCCGGCATGCTGGCTGAAGGCGTCTGGAGGGGACGAGGGCATAGAAGGTAGACCACGTGGTCACGAGGGAAAGAATCCACCGCCGGGCGGCTTCGCTTTTTTCCCTCCTCTCTTGCAAACACCGAAGCCCTGCAGATAAAAGGTTTAATTTCCTGAGTATTTAGTGGGAAACAACTTCTTTTGAACCCTACAACCTTATTTTCCTTTAAGCTTCACTTGATTTCGCAAGTCTCTGCCTAATTTTTTTTATTTCATCAAGAAAATGATTTCAGAGAATACTATTTGCTAAGATATGAACTATGGATGAAGGAATACTAAGTCACAAAGATAACCCATATTTAACATTTCTCCTAACCTGATTTTACTATTTTTGTCGCGTGTCTTTGCTTAGGACTGAATGAGGCTGCAATTAGTCCCCATCAAAAATGTCTTTCCAGCTCTGTTGGAAATCTTGGTGCGAGGGAGGAATCCTTATCCTGCATACAAATATTAGATACTTTTTGGCAGTCTTTGATCTTGCACAGGGATCTACTTTTTTGAGTTAATTTTCTTTATCAAATCATGATGGCTCTTTGAATGTGTGCTGTCAAATTCCCCTCCTAGCGATCAGATACATTCAGAGGCTCTTCTGTAAGGAGACTATTATTAATTCTGATGCTGGTCCCCAAAATGAATTTTTATAAGATATAACTTTGTAATTTTCTGTAGTATGTAATTTAGCATATCAACTGGAGCAAGCCAAAAACTTATACTGTACTACATGACTTCAGGCTTATTTGCCCATAATTGGTCTGTAACATAACCTATATGAGTTATAAAACAAACATAAGGTTATACTTTAGTGTGATGTTTGGTTCATACAGTGGATGAAGTGAAAGTAAAACAAATTATATTATGACTTGGAACAATGCATGAGCTCAGCTAGTGACTGATAAATTATTTGACTGATAAAATTATCTCTGCCCACTTCGATATAGAATTGAATTGATGCACTGCAATTTCTTGGTGAGGCACTCTTTTTCTTCTTTCATTTCTTGTTTCTTTTCCCTTGTGTTCTATTTTTGCACCTGAGTATCTTTAAAAAATAGATGCAGAAATGAAAACCAGGCCATGAAGCTCAGCTGCACAGGACACTGCTGTAATGAATAAACAGTGTTATGCCAAGTATTTTTGAATCAAGGTCATTCCTGGAGACTTACCTAAGTCCAGTCCTAGGTTAGCAGAAGAAAGTCATAAGGAACTGCATTTTTTCTTCAATTTACTTCTCTCCCTGGATAATACTAGTTGAAGCATTGATAGAAGATGATAAGGTAATGGTTTAATGCAATGAAAGGATATGAGGTTGTGAAGTAATTAATTAATGATCCATTGTCAATCTTTGCATGCTCCCAACATTAAACTGTTACTTGGAGATGGACTGTTTTCATATTTTCTTTGTCTTTCAGAACATCTCCAAAAGTAATCAACAAATGAAACAGCAACAATGTTCCACAGGCCATTATTTCAGGTATTCCATTTTGTGATTTGGGAGACATGCTTTTATAAAAACTATGTATGATCATTGGGCTTTTTGTGTTGGACTGCCTCTCCCATCTTTGAACAGTATGTCTAGTGGCTGAATGGATTTGGAGTTACAGAGGCATGGGAGTGGGGAGGTTGGATAATGTCAATCATTCAAGGAAATGCAGATCAGGAGGTTCCCCCTCCCCACAGGATGACTAGAACACACTCTATTAAAATAGTCTATAAGTGTTTTTCAAACTTTGGGCTTTAATTTCATGCTGTCTGGGATATTTTAGTCTACTAAAGTCTACACAACTTAAAAGTTTCCAACTTTGAAAAAACATTGGTGTATTTTAACAGAATCTTATTAAGGCTCAGTGGGTTATATCCCTGAGAAATCAGGGAAGATCCTGCTTCAGTCTCCTCTTAATATTTTTCATAATGTATGACAACTGATCTTGTGAAGTGGTGCGGTGGCCTAGAAGTGGAGCTCTCGCCTCACAGGCTGTGAGTTCGATCCTAGGCAGAGACAGATATTTCTCTCTCTGGGCACCTTGAGAATATATCTGCCTGACAAAACTCTGCATTGGCGACAGGAAAGGCACCTGGGCCATTAAAACACTGTGCTAGCTCCATTCAGTTGCCCAGACTCCACCCTGCAAGGGATTATGGGATCTTTAAATGATGATGATGAGAATTGAACTTGTAAAAAATAAATTTGCATGCTACTCATTAACTCATTCCCTTCTTCTGGCCCAGAGAAGTAGCACAGTAAATAAATAGCAATTTGAAAAAAGGCAACAGTAACAACTGCTGGCTATTTATATCTGGCTCTGTGCCAGATATAAATAGCTTGAAAGGTGATAGTGAGGAAGAAGATGAGGAAAAGCAGTCACTAGTGATGGCAACAATGAGGGAATGAACTTGGAGGCATTAATATGAGACCCCTCTCCCCACCTCTTCATAATCATCAGGAGCTAGTCTAACAACTAGAAGAACTGAATTTGAAATAAACTGGTTCAGAAATGAAGAAGAAAAGTTTAAATAAGAAAGAGGAACTATATATCTTCCTCCAAAATAAAATTCAGATCAAGATCTGGTTCACAAATGCTATAATGTGGTTTGTTTAGTTACTTGACGGCTTAGAATAGTACATGAACCTAGTTGCTGTGATTTGTAGGTCCTGGTTTATGGCTTTATGAGTGAAGAAAGCCTATATTGGATTCTTCAACAAACAGATGAAACTAAACTATGGTTTAACATTGGTTACAAATCTGTCTAATGATTTTCCTCTACTGTGCACATTTTCTGCAAGATTTTAAATGTCCATTAAAAAAACCTAACCTGCCTACCTTCTGACATGGGGTAGCAACTGTTGGCTGAAGAGGTTACTCTTATTTCCTGAATAAGGGCTTTTAATTTTGGAGGCTCCTGTTTTCCAATCTAGCTACCTAAAGCAGATATTTGCCTGTCCTACCATTTCATAGGCTCATTGTTAAAGTATGAGAACTCTGCTCAGGATTTTTAATTAATCCTTGTGTGTGTGTGTGTGTGTGTGTGTGTGTGTGTGTGTGTGTGTTAGTAAATATATCAGCATGGATGACAGCTGCTAATATGGGAATAACGTGACAGTGATCACCTATATAAAACAGCAACATGTTTATATATTTTTATGTATTACGTAATATAATATTATATATTATATAAAACAGCAACATGTTTATGTATTTTCCTATTCACCTGCCTGTTTTTACCAGTTGTGTAAGGTTCACTCAGGGAAAGTTCTCTTGCAGCCTTCCCCCATATGGGGGAATTGCAACTCTCAAAGTCAAAGTGGCTGTGCTGGATGGGAACTACAATCTAAATGTAGTTGAGAGAAAATTATCTCCATGGAATGATGTCAGCAATTGGAATGGCTGCCTTATGTATTTTCTTTCTCTAGGTGATGCGCCAGTTTGTAAGACATGAATCTGAGATCTCAACAACCCTAGAAAGATGTAAGTAGCTTCTCAAGGGACAAAGAATGGAAGTCTGGCTTCTTAGGGTCATGTAGTCACAATGCATCTTCTATGCATTCTTCTTTACCATCTGCTGTTGATGTTTTGTTTAGCTTTAAATCGTATCCAACTGCTTGGTCGCGTAGGACAGGATCCGGTCATGAGACAAATGGAAGGAAAAAACCCTGTCACAATTTTCAGCCTAGCCACCAATGAGATGTGGCGATCGGGAGACAGTGAGCTGGTTCAAGCAGGTAAGTGTGTGGTACAGTAGTTTGCTGACTATTTTGGCATTAAACTGAATTATGTATGGGTTCAGTCTCCTTTGAGACTGTATGCTATTTGTGTTGTGATGTCAGTGATACGCATGCATCTATGCTCTCTTTTCCCATGTCTACATATACATATATGTATATGTATGTGTGTGTGTGTGTGTGTGTGTGTGTGTGTGTGTATATATATATATATATATGCTGTTCAATATAGTTATATATTATATATATGCTGTTCAGCTTTCGGGTTCGGGTACTATCCCACGTTTCATTGGATGACGTGGATAAATACACACCGAAGAAGGCTGAACAGCAACACATGTAAGTACCCGCGAAAAACTTAAAAAAACATGTATATTATAATATAAATAGTATTATTATATTATATATTTATATATATATTGCTGTTTAGCTTTCCTTGGCGTATATCCATCGTCATTGATAGTTCGTTAAAGTTTGTAGCAACGTTTCAGCAGAATCTCATCTGCCCATCATCAGGCTTCGTGTATGGAAGTGTGTCTCACAGTCCTCTGTTTCAAATTCGAGGCTGGTCTATTCTGAATTGGCTATTAACCTGGGTCTGTGTTTCATTGGACTGTGGAGTTTGATGATGTGTATCTGGTTTCTTCTGTCTGTTTTGTGGCTTTGATTGGCTGGCAACACTCTGTTCTTTGTGTTGGAGGCTTTTCAATGCTCAGCTTCACATACAAACTCCACAACAAAACCTATAAACACAGACCAACACATATCTAGAAAAATTTAACCAAGAAGAAAATTATAACCAAGCCACCATAAGCAAAAGAAATGCCAACAGACGATATCCAGAGAAAAATCTTCTATGATGCCCCAAATTATTACGGCTCCCCAAAAATACACAAAGAAGGCATTACCTCTCAGACCCATAGTCAGCTCCATAAGGAGCACCATTACAAAACCTAGCTAAATACTTAGCAAAAAAAACTACAGCCCCATGCTGAAACCGCCAGCTTCATATGTACAGAAACTCATACCACTTCTTAGAAATAAGTCAAAAAGATCTACACGTTAGAACGAAGAAGATCTGCTTGTAAGTTTCCGACGTGGTTTCATATTCACTCAAGTCCCGATAAAAGAAACTCTGAAATTCATCAAAAAATAAAGACCAACCATGCTAAAGACCTCATGGAACTACAGAACAACTGCCTAAACCAACCACATATTTCATATACAAAGGACAAGATACAAGCAAATTGAAGGAGCCCCTAATGGGATCACCACTGTTCACCCCGTCGATTGCAAAACCTGTTCATGAAGAATTCGAATCCAGAGCCCTCGCTAATGCCACCCACAAACCCAAACTATGTGCTAAGATAAGAGACACACTTCGCATACAGAAGCCTGATGATGGCAGTGAGATTCTGCTGGAAACGTTTGCCTACAACTTTTAACAGAACTTACAATGAGCTACAACTTTAACAGAACTACAATGACGTGGGATAATACCCGAAGGAAGCTGAACAGGCATATATTTATATATATATATAATGAACACAGACCCAGGTTAATAGCCAATCAAATAGACCAGCCTAAATTGAAAACAGAGGAACTGCTGAGACACACTTCCATAACAGAAGGCCTGACTGATGGCAAGATGAGATTCTGCTTGAAACGCTGCCTAACAACTTTTAACAGAACTACAATGCAGGCTACAACTTACAGAACTACAATGAACGTTGGATAATACCCGAAAGGAAGCCTAAACAGCACAAATGTAAGTACCGTGAGGAGCTTAAAAAAACAAATATCTGACCTAAATGGGGAGGAAATAAACAACCAGATCAAGAGCTATGAGAAGCTTGCGAAAGTTAAAAGAGCAGGCAATACTAGTGTGACCAAAATTGCTATGCAGCTCCAGAGACAACAGTGAATAACACCACCTGCCTTCAAAATTACAATACATTGTCATAAGCCACACAGCCAGCCTACCAAACGTATCTCTGAAAGAAACAGAATTGCTCTACTCAGAAAATGAAGTTCACAGTAAAAGATCCCAATTAGACTCAGTTAAACAAAGATTGCTAAGCACTACACCTCTGGAATTGAGCAGCAAAATACCACCCTCTACTTTGGGCATAGATTAAACAACTTACAACTTGGAAGCTTGAAAACTGAAATGCACTTACAAAAATGATAAACTCTCAAAAAGAAACTAAAAAAAATTAGGAAAATGACAGAAAATTCCCAATTAACCCACCACAACACCTGAAACAATTAGTTATACAACGTTTTCCAAACAGAGAACTCAACAAAACAGAAACAGATTCCTATCCAAAGGATTCAATTATTGCCATAGCACCCCAAAAAAAATCCCCACAGAATCCATCTATGTCAGTATAATCCAGCCTAAACCAAATTTAAATAAGATGAAGCTGATCAGGAATTAAGACACCAGGCTTACTCACATCTTATGCAGCAATTGAAACCACCCAAAAAAATAATTTGCAAAAAAGATGAATTCAGAGCCGTTACAACCCTGAAAAATGATGAACAGCATAATGAATACTCCCAGGCAGACAAAAGGAAATGCCACCAGTACTAATGGAACATGAAAAGACTATGAAACAAAATTTGACAGACCTACTCCCAGATCAACATACAAACCTATAAACACAGCCCAACCACATATTCCTAGAAAAAATTAACAAGAAGAAAATATAACCAGCCACATAAGCCAAGAAATCCAAACAGACCAATACATCCCAGAGAAAAATCTTCTAGATGCCCACCAATTATACGGCCTCCCAAAAATTACACAAAAAGAGACCATTACCTTCTCAGGACCCATAGTTCAGGCTCCATAGGATGCACCATTACAATAACCTAGCTAAATTACTTAGCTCAAAACAACACAGCCCCATGCTGAAACCGCAGCTTTCATATGTTACAAAAAACTCATACCACCTCTTAGAAATAATCAAAGATCTACACGTGTATTAAGAACAAAGAAATCTGCTTGTAAGTTTCGACGTGGTTTCACTATTCACTCAAGTCCCAATAAAAGAAACTCTTGAAAATTCATCAAAAAAAATACCAACCAGCTAAAGAACCTCATGGAACAACAGAACACTGCCTAACCAAACACATATTTCATATCACAAAGGACAAAGATACAAGCAAATTGAAGGAGCCCCTATGGATTCACCACTGTCACCCGTCATTGCCAACCTGTTCATGGAAAGAATTCGAATCCAGAAGCCCTGGTCTAATGCCCACCCACAAACCCAAACTATTGGCTAAGATACATCAATGACACATTTGTGATTTGGCCCCATGGAAAAGAAAACCTAAACAATTTCCTAACACACCACTAGAAAACAAACACACCCCAAAATCAAGATTCACCATGGAAATGCGAAATAACAAACAAAACTACCAATTCCTAGATTACTAATCTACAAAAGAAACAGATGCGCACACTGGGACACACCATTATACCAAAAGAAAACACACACCAACCGCTACCTCAACGCCCAATCCCACCACCACCAGGCACAGATTAAATTCCGTGGCGAAAACACTAATTACCAGAAACCAAACACGCCTGGCAGATAAGACACATATAAAGACTGAACTATGCCACCCTGACTGAGTATTGACAGCCAATGGCTTCCACAAAAACAAAATCACCAGCTTGATCACAAAAAGCACACCAAGACATTAAAACAGAGACCTAACGAAGACCAACAGACCTTATGGAACAGCTGTCTTGGCCCTACATAAAGGTATTTCAGATAAAAATCAGTAAGATACTACACAGGCATTTCACATCAAGGACTGCCTTCAAAAACAGACAAAAAAAATAGCAGCCATTCCTGAGGAAACCCCAAAGACAAAATTGACCTGAAAACCAAGGCATATACGAAATCCCTTACATCATCCCGGCCACATACATTGGGACAGAACCAATAGAAGAGATAAGTACCCGCCATTAGTATGAACACAAAAATGCAGTAAAAAAGCGGAACACACCTCCGTCACTAGTCCTAACACATGAAAACCACAGGTCACAACATCAACTTCAATGGCACTAAAACCCTAGCCACTATAGAAAACCCCGCCAGCACAGACAGATCATCAGAGGAAAGCCATAGAGATTTGAAAAAAAACTCCTGACAGCAGAATAGAAAGATGATTCAAGCGACTGTCAATCATTTGGAAGCCTGCACTACTCAAATAAAATGATCTCCACCACCACAAACAGACAAACACCTGAGCCCACAGACAGGACTCCCTTGCATGCCTCCAACTCAAACACCCCCCCACCAGCCACCCAGTGTGAAACCCAGCTTTGACTGATGATAGCCAGCCGTCCTGTTCACACGAAGCCAAGCTGCATTGAAAGCTCCAACACAAGAACAGAGTCGCTGCCAGCCAATCAAAGCCCACAAAAACAGACAGAAGAAACCAGAAACACCAATCATTCAACTTCCAAGTCCAATGAAACACAGACCAGGTTAATAGCCCAATCCGAATGAGACCGAGCCTCAAAATTTGAAAACAGAGAACTGCTGAGACACACTTCCATACAGGAAGCCTTGATGATGGCAGATGAAGATTCTGCTGAAACGTATATATATATATATGGCACATTAATCTCTAATTATAGTTTTGTGCTCATAAGTTACATAGCCTGGCAGTGTTTGATGATTTCTTGACCATTTTTCAGAAGAATATGAATATGAACACAAAAACTTTTCTTTCACCTCATGCGTTAGCGTTGTGGCTGAAAGCCATTTTATTATCAATGAAACTGTGTTTACTCTTTTTAAATCATAATGACAACAGAAACTACCCAAATAACCCTGATCAAAAAATTTATATACCCTGGTGATTTTGGCCTGATAACATGCACACAGTGCAACAAAGGGGTTTGAATGGCTATTAAAGAGTTAACCATCCTCACCTGTGAATCTGTTTGCTTGCTAATTAGTGGTGAGCTATAAAAGGTCAGTGAGTTCCTGACTCCTGACAGACCCTTGCATCTTTCATCCAGTGCTGCACTGATGTTTCTGGCTTCTGAGTCATGGGGAAAGCAAAATAATTGTTGAAGGATCTATGGGAAAAGGTAGCTGAACTGTATAAAGCAGAAAAGGGATATAAAAAGATATCCAAGGAATTGAGAATGCCAATCAGCAGTGTTCAAACATTAATCAAGAAGTGGAAAATGTGGGGTTCTGTTGAAACCAAACCACGGTCAGGTAGACCAACTAAAATTTCAGCCACAGCTGCCAGGAATATTGTTTGGGATGCAAAGAAAAACCCACAGATAACTTCAGGTGAAATACAGGACTCTCTGAAAGTATGTAGTGTGGCTGTTTCAAGATGCACAATAAGGAGGCACTGGAAGAAAGATGGGTTGCATGGTCGAGTCGCCAGAAGAAAGCGACTACTACGCAGATGCCACACTTGTAAGTATCCTGCTTCCAATACGCCAAACAACACCAAGGACAAGTCTCAAACCTTCTGGCACAAAGTCATTTGGAGTGATGAGACCAAAAGTGAGCTTTTTGACCACTACCATAAATGCTACCTTTGGAGAGGAGTCAACAAGGCCTATGATGAAAAGTACCCATTCCTACTGTGAAACACTGAAGTGGATTGCTGATGTTTTGGGGATGTGTGAGCTACAAAGGCACAGGAAAGTTGGTTAGAATCGGGTGGGATGCTACCGGTTCTGCCTGGTTCTATAAAGCCGATAGCTCTGAAGAGCAGCAGACACAAAACCGGTATTAACACCGGTTGAATCCCACTCCTGGTTAGAATTGATGGCAAGATGAATGCAGTATGTTCTCACAAGTTACTGGTCCATTCATCAGCCCGGAAGCTGTGCACGGGACGGACTAAAACATTCCAACATGACAATGATCCTCAACACAAGGCCAAGTCGAACTGTCATTGCTACAGCAGAATAAAGTGAAGGTTCTGGAATGGCCATCTCAGTCTCCTGACCTCAATATCATCGAGCCACTCTGGGGAGATCTCAAACGTGCAGTTCATGCAAGACAGCCCAAGAATTTACAGGAACTGGAGGCTTTTTGCCAGGAAGAATGGGCAGCTTTACCATCTGAGAAGATAAAGAGCCTCATTCACACACACCACGACTTCAAGGTGTCATTGATGTTAAAGGGGGCAATACACAGTATTAACAATGTTAAGAACTGGGGTATGTAAACTTTTGATCAGCGTCATTTGGGTAGTTTATGTTGTCATTATGATTTAAGAAAAGAAAACACAGTTGATTGATAATAAATGGCTTCAGCCAACCACTAACCATGAGTGAAAGAAAAAAAATTGTGTTATCATTCATATTCTCTGAAAAATGGCCAAGAAATCATAAATTCTGCCAGGGTATGTAAACTTTACCAGCACAACTGTAGTGTCCCTTGGGCCCAATGTAGCAGGAAAAAAAGGACAGTATATTCTTTTCTTCCACTTGGGATAATTAAATGTCTTGCCATTTTGGAAAGCTCTCCAAATAGCATTTCTTTTAGATTTATGGGCTCAAAGTTATATATGATCACAAGCTCTCAATTCTTAACTTTTAGCATTCATTTTTAACACCACCTCTTCTTGCCACCGCCTGCTAATGGTTTTCAAAGTCTTGGAGTCTTGTCCTAGCAACGGATTGATAAAGCTGCTCCTGATTGTAAAGTCCTTAGGTCCTTAGGTTTACTAAAAATATTATTTAGACAGATGGTTTTTTTCCCCTGCAGCCCACTTACTCACTGAAAGATCATAAAGTGCAGTTTGGTGAACTGAATCTGGGAAGCTAATGAGGAAAGCCAATAATATCAAATTTTAAAAGGTGAAAAATTCCGAGCAATTATTAATACAGATGGGGAGAGGGGTTGTTGTGCGGCTAGCCCAGCCCCAAAGTTGTGTGGACCTCTGTATTCCCCATGCAAGGCCACACAGCCAAATGTTGAGCCCTTTGTGAAAGGCTGAGAGATCAGAGGCTTTCCTTCTTAAGGCAGGGCTTTCCTCAATGGAGGGGCAGTGGTAGAGAGGGCTTTCTTCCTAGATCCTGCTAGTTGAAATTCTTTGACTGAAGGGCTCTGCAGAGTGGGATAGATTGATGTGGTGGTGGTGGGGTGTGTGTGAAGCTAATTCCGTAGGTAACCTGGCCTATGCCTTGTAGGGCTGTATAGGTGATAACCAATATCTTGAATTAGACTCAAGGAAATTGGGATTCAGTGCAGTTCATGGAGCAAAGGTGTTATACGTGCCTTTCTTCGGCTCACATTCTGCATTCTGCACCAGCTGAAGCTTCCAGACACTTCAACGGTAGCCACAAGTAGACACCATTGCAATCGGGATATGACCTGGACATGAATTACTTCACAGAGACCCTCCCTGTTCAAGGAGGGAAGTAACTGGCACAGAACATAGAATTGGGCTAAGGCTGTTCACACTATTGCTGCTGCCTGTTCTTTGAGTAGGAACCATGAATCCAAGAGGACTCCTAAGTTAATAAATCTGGTCTGTCTGGGCTAGTGTAACCTCATCCAGAATGATAAAACTTGTGGATACAAAGGGGCCTACTCACAGCCACTCCATGTATTGTACTGATGCCACTGTTAGATATTGTAGTGATGCCACTGACATTGTGCATGATCAAATGTGTGCCATCCTTGAGGGTGAGCCAGATTGCAAGGGAGGCTGCATGATCTGAATAACTATGCCACCAAATCTCGGATATTTTGGAGTTGCAAACTGGGGTCTGGTTGCCCATCGCTATTATAGCCAAGACTTGGGAGATATGCAGGATCTCTGGTTGTTGCTAAAATCATTTCTGTTTTATGACCTAGATGATGTTACACAGAAGACTACATGGCACAGAGTTTCCGTGTTCAGGCCAGGGCTGAGAGACTTAGCTTATCGGTTTGTGAAGAAAGGGTAAGATGAACTGAGATGTAGGTGTTGGGTGAACTTTTTCCAACATGATCCATTCAAATAAGAGTTTATTTCTAGCATTCCAGGTTCATAAATCATGTCTTGCCTAATGCTGTCTGGGAAGAGCTGGCCTTTCTTGAAACTCTAATCATCTTCCCAAAGATAAACTCAAAAGGTGGCTATATCTTATTTCTTTTGGATGTGCTGTTTTCTGTCGTACTCTGGTCCTTGGTACTGTTCTGTGCGCTGGAGACAGACTTGAAATGAACAGATTATGAGTTGCATTTACTTTTAGCATAGCTGGCTGGGAAATTCTGGGAGTTGAAGTCCACCTGCCTTAAAATTGCCAAGGTTAAGAAACAATACCATAGAGCAAAGGGTTTTTTTTCTTATTGGGGCTGGTGGTAAGAGGAAAAAATAGGCTACAGCTCTCTATCATTTCATTTTTAAAAAAAACACCCCCCGGGGGGGCAGTTAGGAAATTAGGTGGCTACATATCATGTTTTCCCAAAAGTAAGACCCTGCCTTATATTTTCTTCTGCCAGTAAAAAAGACACCAGGTCTTATTTTCAGGGGGGGAGATGTCGTTCACTGACTCCCTCACATGTGTTGCCCCTGGCCTCCTTTTCGCTGTCAGAGGCCTTTAGGAATTTCTTCAGCAGGCAAGGCCAGCAAGGCTTTCCTGAAGACTTCTGCAGCTGATAACAGAGCTCCGGATTGATCCACCTGCAGAAGAAATGGGCCGAAGTATCCTTAATTCTGTTCCTTAACTGTAATAAAGAGCTGGGAGCCAGTCTGGTCTCGTGGTTAAGGCTTCAAGCCAGACTCATGATGGCAAACCTATGGCATGCCATTTGTGCCGGCACGCAAGCTGCAGGTAAACTTACCTCGCTGTGCATGCGTGCGCCTCACAGCCAATTTTCGGCAGGTTTTCGACTTCCCAAAGGCTTGAGGAAGGCTTCTGCAGGTTTTGCAGGCCGAAAACTAGTCCTGTTTCGTCACTTCCTGTTTTTTTCTGAAAATACTGGAAGTGACAAAACAGGGTTAGTTTTCAGCCTGCAGAAGCCTTCCTTAAGCCTTTGGGAGGCCGAAAAAGGCCTCAAACCTGCCGAAAATCAGTTGTGAGGGACAGTGCAGGTAAGGGGACAGAAGTGTGGGTGGGTGGGTTGTGCATGCATGCGTGGGGGAACACGTGCAAGCGTGTGCACAATTTTTGGCAGATGAGCCCCAAAAGATTAGCCACCACTGATTTAGACAGTGGGAGAGTGAGTTCAAGTCCCACTTTAGCCATGAAAGGCAATTGAGTGACTTTCAGCCATCACTCAACCCAATGTATCTCACAGTGTTGTTGTTATGAGGAAAAAAGAAGGAGGAAGTTTATTTGTAAAAATAATAAAGGCGCGGAACATGAATAAATACAGGAAAATATAGAAAGAAGAATGAAAATAAAGAGCTGCAATTAATATGCTATTATTTGTATGTTTGGTTCTTGACAGTGCTCGGATCTACGTGGAAGGAAAGATAGATTATGGCGAATATATAGATAAAAATAACGTGAGGCGGCAAGCCACAACTGTCATTGCAGGTAAGATGTTTTGAAATGCATCTGCTAAAAGTGAAGGTGGATCCTGCATTGCTTCCTGGAGGCTCTTAAATTTAGAGGATTAGGTCTCCTTGAATCCCCATTTCTTCCACTAGATGTCTCTCTTGGATGCTCTTCTTTAAAATGTCTGTAGGAGCACAAAGTTCTTAATACAATGTTCTGTCTTAAATTACAGCCCTCATCCTCCCCTAGCATACTTGGTTGGAGACTATGGAGACGTATCTGATAGATACAAGAGAGGCAAGATTGTTTGTCTGAGAACTGACAGACAACCATGTCACTTTCTATCTTGCAAAGAATGTTGTGTTTGCTTTGTAAGGGAAAGTAAGCTGTGGCTAAAAGTTCAGGTACAGGCATGAAGCAGGAAATACTTGAATGTCTGCCTGGGCCATTGATTCCTCTTCCTGCATTTTCTCTCTGCTGGGCTTAGTGTTACAAGAAAAATACTTTAAAAACAGGAAAAGGAAGGAAAGGTTTTTAAAAACGTATTGAATATTTTTACAAAGTTAAAAGCTACAAAAATGTTAAAAATAATACAAAGAAAAAAAATGAGAGAAAAGTAGAAGTGAACCAAGAAAAATATTTTAAAAAGTGACATCCAATCTTCTTTGTAGCAATTACAGTTAACCCTATTTCTGCCTTACCAAATTATGTAACATAATTCCCTTCTTCCCATATAGAACCCTTTTTAATCAATAAATCCAGAAATCAACAGTTCATTATTATCCATTCTCAGTGAAAAGTCAATAAAAGGTTTCAGGTCCTTTGTAAAAGTCATTGTTGTTCTTTCCTTTACCAAACAAATCAATGTAGCCATTTCTATAAACTCTGCCATTTTCACAGCCAACTCTTCCCATGAAAGTATGTCTCTTGAAGTCCAAAAAAGACAGACTGGTGATGCCCTTTATGGACCATCTTTTCTTAGTGATGTAATGTGGTGTTCCAGTTCTTTTATCTCTTTGACAAATGGGAGAAATTAAGAGTGAAGAAAAAGCATTGTACTGTTCTAGAGCCTGCAGTTTGTAGCAATATTAACATGGAGTTTTGGAATCCCTGGGTTAGACTGAGTAAACATCCTGAAGAGGGAAATGACAAATATTTCCACACTGTTGTCCAGAGAGCTGCATGGACATACACATTTAGAAGTGAGCTTGACTTGAAGAAGACTATTACATCTCTATTTTGGCAGTGGTTTGCTCTCCAAGCTTCTAATTTAGGCTCTGAACGTTTGTTACCATGCGAGGTAACATCAAGTGGGACTTTGTTAAAAATGTCATGTTCTTTTCCTCTTTAGCTTATATATGTCTTGTTGTGCTGGTGTGGTCAGTTGGTTGCATTAATGTTTGGCATTATTTTCAACTGCTGAAAAGCTGGTCGGTTTCTTTATTGATTAGTCGTTCGAATGGTCTGGCTTCTTATGTGTTCATATGCTGGATCTAAATTAATATGCTTCTTAATATGCTTTTGTAGAATACCAGGCTTCAGTAGATTCATGTGTGTGGCAACTGTTGGCATGGCCGATGACCACACCAGTACACAAGACATACATAAGCTAAAGAGGAATAGAACAAGGTATTTTTAACAAAGTCCCACTGGTGATGTTACCTAATCTGTTAATGAAATGTTCGGAAACTAAATAGCAAGCTCTGAGAGCAAACCACTGCCGGAATCTAAAACCCAAGATATAAGTATTTTCTTCTACATTTCTATTTTTTTTAAAGAACACAAGATGGCATGCATTGTTCTCCCTTTAACAAAAACCTCCATAGCTACTTTTAAGTCTCTGTTCAAAAACTGACGGATAAGAGAAGGTCCCCATGAGCTTAACAGTGGAGTAGGCACTTTAAGTTGGGACTTCTAATTCCATAATTACCATTATTTCACAGGCTCTTAGATGGCGTATAGTAACTAGCATGCTCGATATCACTAAGCAGGGAATGATCCTCACGCAAGTTGATATGGTGCATGTAAAAAATTCCAGTATCTTCAAATACAGGTAGTCCTCAACTTATGATCACAACTGAGCCTCAAATTTCTGTTGCTGAGTAAGGCAATTGTTAAGTTTGCCCCATTTTTGTCTTAAATTAATAACATGATTAATAAGTGAATCTGGGTTCCCCATTGACTTTGCTTGTCAGAAGGTCTTAAAAGGTGATTACATGATCCCAGGACTGCAACAGTTGTAAGTTTGAAAAACGATCATAAGTCACTCTTTCAGTGCCATTGTAACTTCGGTCACTGAACTAACTTGTTAAGTTGAGGACTACCTATACAAATAGTCTGTAAAGCAAGATGGAAAAGATAAATCCGAAAAAATGAAGTTGCTGCTAACCAAATCCAGCAATATATATCTATATATGTATATTGTAGTCTTAACTCAGCTTCTTGTGTTGATACATCTTCAAATGTTTGATGGTGTCTCTTATTATTTGTGCTTTCAGATAACATTATTTTCCTGACTGATTCTAAGGAAGTATTTCCTGAGTCGACTTAAAAAAAAAAGGAATGAAGCAAATGGGATTTGGACTGAGGGTTAAGCTGTGCTTTTTTTCCCCTTTTCTATTGTAAGCTTTTCCTAATACCATAATCATGTCTTTGTTGTCTAGCCTGATAAAAAATAATTTTTTGTAGAAAAAGAATATGCATTCAGTTTCTTGCCCACTGCAATCAAGAAATTCTAAGCAAATCATCGTAATAAATCAGCCGGAGAACAATTATATAACAGTAAAACAGATCACTTTTAAAATACAGTAAGAGTAGATGATGACATCTATAAATCAAAGGCTCCTTAAACAATTCTGCTTTTAATAATTTCCTGAAACTGAATATAATTTTGCTTTGTTCACACTTTTGACATATGCATGTCTCACTTCTCAGAAAATCCTTTTAATGGAGGTGAGAGAGAAAGGTGCATTATTGTTTGTTTCTTTGTTTTGGCTGCTTTGCTACATGTGATGCAATGAATGTTAAATGAGAAGTGCATCTTTGCTAATTGGTGAGGCCCAGAGCCAAATTGTTTAGCAGCACTGATACGCCTTCCAGTGGTGATATAACGTTTCAATAGAGCTTGTGTGCTCTCTGAATTTCGTTGTTTGGTGCAGACATTGTGCAGACATTTCATTACCCAACTTAGGTAACATCCATGCAACAAGCAAACTCAGAGCAGCAAAAATTTCAGAGTTCAACCCTGAGCTACAGGTATGTTCTTCTGTGGGTATGATTTCTATATTTGAAGCGGGCTCCTCATGTAGCTCCATGATCAGTTGAGAAGAGGTGTGATTTTTTAAGGGTGCTCACTTCTTCAGCAAACATTTCCTGAGCAAAACAAAAACCCTGTTTAAACTTCGACACTGCTGTTAAAGTCCAGTAATGCTACTGTACCATCTGCTAAACTAGTCTTGAGCTATGTGCTGAGTCTAGACGCCATGATTGGAAAATTGCTCTCAAGAGGCAGCTGCCTGGCCTCCATTTTCTCATTCAGCTCTGAGCACAATTTACAGTTGCTTGTGGCTCCCAGATCTTACAATGTCATACATATTGTGGCAATTCAGCCTTTTTTTTAATAAGCACACCCAACAGACATGCAAAATGTTATGATATGTACAGAATAACTCTTGAGTAACAAGGATATGCACATGGAAGTAGATAGGCATGAGAGTAGTTATGAATAATTATTCAGCCACACATAGCTTCAGTGAATTGAGTTAAAGTTTACTTTAAGAAATAGCACAGTTCAATAAACGGTCCAGGTCATATACGTTTTACAGTCCAAAGTATCCAATTACAAAGTCTTACCGGTTGCCTTTGTCAAGTACAGTAAACAAAGATGCCAAAGTATAAGTACAGCTTAGATAGCAATAGAATCTCAGAGACAGAATGTCAGAGATACAAAATGTCAGAGAGAGCAAGCCATGATCTCTAGCTCCCTCATACGGCAATTAGTAATACAATCAGCCAATTGGAACATAGTACAAATCAATACATTGACTTTGTCTTAAAGCTACAAACATACATTGTATGTTATAGTACCTTTGGGGTAGTTTATACTGTATATTGCCAACCCAACTAATTGGTGGACAGATTCCTAACACAAAATATCTAGTAGGCTTGATATATTTCTTTTGCAAAAAATGCGTACAGTGGAACCTCAGGTCATGAACACTTCTGTCCACAACCAAATCGGGTGACAGCCAAAAATTTCGGAAAAGTTTTGCATCTGGTCACAAACAGATCCTCAGGTGGTGATCAAATACAGGCCTGGCAATTTTCCCTGCCGTGCCTTTTTTTTTTTTTGTTCGTNAATTTTCCCTGCCGTGCCTTTTTTTTTTTTTGTTCGTACATGCACAGTCTCGTTTCCTGTCATGACCAAATTGGGTTGCAACCGAAGTTCTGGAATGGATTATGGTCGTGATCTGAGGTTCCACTGCATTTGTAAAAATGGGTGAACATCACCATAGAATGCTCTACCCATGGCTCTGAAGGTTTCTTGAAAGAACTAAAGAAGAAACATCAACAAAAAAAACCCTATAGTGTCTCAAAAAAACTAAAGTAAAACCACCAACACAAAAACTGGACTGTAGAGAGCTTTCCCAGCTCTTTTAAATCTGAAAGTGATACGGGCTAAAGGAGTTTCCCTCTGCACCATGCTAGCTTTTCTCCAACAGAAACGGGGTGTTTTACACCTATAGTACATTTGCGGTAGGGGAAGAGGGCTTCATTTGGAAGAAAGCCAATTTAGCAGCTAAGATGCTGAAATTGGATTGGGGGAGATTCAGATTCAAATCTTTCAGTGAAGCAACTTACTGGATCATTTTAGACCAGTCACCATCCCATTGATCGATTTGGCTTCTTGTGGGCTGAAATACAGGTAGTCCTTGGACTTATAACCATTCATTTAGTGACTGTTCAAAATTACAACAGCACTGAAAAGTGAATTATGACCGATTCTCGTACTTGTGACCATTGCAGCATCCTCATGCATCACATGAAGATGATTCAGGCGCTTGGCAACAGGTATGTCCTTAATGAAGGTTGCACAGTCCCAGTGTTGCTTGAACATTTCCAGTTGGTTTCTGACAAAGTCAATGGAAGAAGCCAGATTTGTTTAACCACACAAGTTGCTTAACAGCAGTGATTTTCTTAACCGTGGCAAAAATAAAAATAAAATGGGGCACATCTCAATAATCGCCTTGCTTAGCAAGGCTCCATTATGGTCACAAGCCAAGGATTACCTGTGCATTGCTGCGATAGGATGGGCAGAAATTACAGCCCGTATTTTTACCCAAACAGGCTTTGAAATAGTGTTTTTTTAGACCCAGCACATTAAGAGGGACATGACTGGAGAAGCCAGTCTAACTCGTATGTCATAGATCCGAAGGTGGCGGGCCCCAACTTGTCCCCAACCTGCATTCTTCCAAAGCCAGTGCAGTTTCATGACCTTTCAATCTTCCTGCCAGCTTCCGTGTTCTTTCTTTTCCATTACCCCATGAATGCCTTTCTTGCCTCCGGGCCCTTGCTGATGGAAGCCTTGACGGCACCAGGGAACATTTGAAGCTTCGTTGATAATCTGTAGATGAGTCATGCAGGTGAAGAGCTGGTTATTTCTCAACCTGATGGCAGCTGAGCAAAATAGAAAGGAGGAGGGAGGGGGGAAACCATGAGAGTCACAGCATGACTCAAAGCAGACCGGCCAGTGTTTGCAAAGTATTCTTATGGAGGTCAGATCACATTTTCCTAAAATTGAGATTTCCACACTTCGAGCAAAAGGAGGATCCTGACAGCTTCCACAGGAAGAAAATAACAAATGTGCTTCAGAATCAAAACGAGGCAGAGCACTTTTCAGCAGAAGAAAAAGATTTAGGAAAATCCATAAAGAAAATATGGAGGCAATTACCTTTTATTTATTCTTTTCCCCAAGCTAATGTGGCATCGTTGCTGTAGATCAAGAAGTCTTTGAATTTTGCTTTTGTCAAGTTTGGGGTGGAAGCCAGTTTCTTTTGACCTCAGTTTACCCATCTATAAAACAGGAGGCTTACTGGCTTACTTTAAAGCAGGGCTTTCAAACTTGCAGCAGAAATGTCTGCATCTTATACAGCGAATGTTGCTGAAGTCCTGCCCACTCGCTGGCCTCCACCCTTTGGCCTCTGCCTCCCAGTAATTTGCCTCCTTGCAACAAATAGCAAACAGCCTGGTCAGCTTCAGCAAACCATGATTAGCACAAGCAGCTGATTGTCAGTTGGATCGGCCTCCCGACG
>BHFT01007783.1:0-16360 GCA_004320025.1 Laticauda laticaudata | reverse complement strand
AATTTTCACCACTTTTTGGAGCGGATGACAACAGATGGAGCCACCCCCGAAATTTTGCTCATCTGCTGTGTCCTTTTTGCATATGTTTTGCGTCCGTCGGCCAGTGGGACCTAGCCTTAAGACAGAGCATTTATTTGTTGAGATTTGAAGTTGCCATTTGTTTGACTATTCTGATACATAGTCAAGATATTTCTGAAGGGTAGCAGGATTGTCTGTGGTATTGAACAGCTTTACATCATTAGCAAAGAGAATGCAGTTGCTCTTAATATGATCACAGAGTCCATATATGTAGAGTATAAAGAGTATTGGTCCTAGAACACTGCCTTGGGGGACACCACTATTGACAGGTACAGAATTTGGTAGGACGCTCCCAATTTTGACCATTCTAAAAGAAGTGAAGCAAACTTGCTCCTCACTTTTTCAATTCTGACATCAGATCCACAAACCAAACTCTAGAAATGATTGAATTAGGTGATAAATTTATTTTCTTTTATGCAGATGAATCAGCCTTTCTCTTCACAACTCAAATGGCCCTGCAGTGGCATCTTCAGGCTATTATATTATACTGTGGAAATATTACTTACTGACATCATTTATCCTAATATACAGGGAGTGATCTTCACCAAATGACTTGCTGGACACATTCAGTATTGGATAATAAAATGCATGACTAGTGAACAACCTAATATCATTCAGTATCAGTGAATAATTTTTCAATCTTCCAAAATTTGGAAGAGACAGTGGAAATATAGAAAGATGGACAGTGGAAACTCTGAGTAGGATGAAAGGGCTGTTTTTTTTCTGGGAAAATGGATGCATTTCCAAATAAAACTCTTTCTTTAAGTATGCCAATAGGAGCAATATTTTTTGAAAAATACTATGTTAAAGGTTAAAACTGAATTGCAGCATGTTGGCTTCTTCTTTTAAAAACAAAAGATACTAAATAAACAGCTTTGGAAGAACCAATAGCCCGAAGGGCATCAAATAATTTCTGCAGGCATTATGTATCTGGCAGTTCTCTGTGGCTGCTTGTCTTATCCTAATTATGTATCAATTACTTTTTGGGATGATGTTGTGAGTTCAGAGTTCTTCTGATTTCAGTGGTGTAGATAACTTTAGGTTCCATATTTAATAGTCTTGTGGGAATCAGTAAGAGAAACAAAATAACATTAAATTCAGGCAACACAAAGGCAAAGAACTTATCTGCACCTTGCTTATATTACTTTTAAAGATCATCACACAGATTCAAAGGCAGTAAGCCTAACAGTAAGCTGTTAGCCATGAGAGCGAAATGGAACTTACATTTTCAGAAGTAGTCTGTCTCTAAGGGACACTTGTTACAAAGCAAACATCAAGGGAGAGGTTTGACTTCAGTTTTCCAGATGGCAGCATCTAACTCATTTTAGTTGACCTCAGAAAAGGTAAGCTGCTTTGTACTTGAATGGAAGTCAAGGCAGTAGTCTAGACTGGGAAATTTCCCTCTCCCCCCACTATAAATTCAAAAGAAGGAAAGGCAAACTACTTCAGTGTTGCAAAGAAAACACCATGGACATGCACATGATCAAAACCTTAGACTGTCTACTATTGATCTCACCCCTTTCATAAGAGGTCTGTAGGGGGCATGCATAAGCGCACCAACGTGCCTACCGTCCCTGTCCTATTGTTTCTTTTTTATTTTTCTTATATGTATCCATGTATTCATAACTATGTTTTTACTTATACCTATAATCTTGTAAGCAATTGACAAAAATAAATAAATAAACAAACAAAAGAACCAAAAGAGATGTTATCTTTTATTTTCCTTTGTGTACTTCCCATAATATCTGGCTGGTCACTATGGGAAACTCTAGCATACCAACCCAAAAGCAACTGTGTTTATTTTCATATTATCTCATGGTACAGGAAAGATGAGACACTGTATCTTTATGAATGATGAAAGATATTGTATCTTTGATGAAAGACAGAAAGAACAAATGACTAAAAGTTGGAATAGAATGGACTTATCAGACAGTAGAAAGTACAGAAAGGTAAAAACATTACAAATTCAAAATTAGTAATATCAAGATCTGTATTGCTTGGGTAATATAATTTCTGTTCTTTTCCCATCAGATTAGGAAAAGATGGACACTATCTATTTCTAAAGCTCTAGAAAGCAGGACATGAAATAATAGATGGAAAACTAATCATGAAGAGAACCAATCTAAAACAAAGGAGAAATTTCCTGACAGAACAATTAACCAGTGGAACAACTTGCCTCCAGAACTTGTGAATACTCCAACACTGAAAGTTTTTAAGAAGAGATTGGACAGCAGTTTGTCTGGAATGCATAGGGTCTCCTGCTTGAACAGAGTATTGGACTTGAACAAAGGTTGAGTTTTGGACCTCAGGGACCACCAAACTCATAATTTTAAATCCCGGGGGCCACTAATATGAATTTTCACTGACGGTGGCTTGCTGACGTTGGTGGGAGAGAGAGAGAGAGAGAGAGAGATCTGATCTAACCTTTCTCTCTCCCTCTCCCTCCCACTACCCCTCTCTCTCTCACACACACAGACACACAGATACACACACAAAGGCGGGGTGGGATTCAAATTTCTTAACAATTGGTTCTGTGGGCATGGCCTAATTTATGGGTGTGGCTTGGTGGTCATGTGACTGGCTGGGTATGACTTGTATGTAAATATTATAAACATTTATGTAAATATTGAATTTTTTTATAAAAAAGAGCAACTTTTACCCAAAATCAGGCAAAGCAGGCAGGCAGATTGAGTTGCTCACAGAATNTCAGGCAAAGCAGGCAGGCAGATTGAGTTGCTCACAGAATCACAGATTCACTTAGAGATCTATGATTCTGCCATTGGCTATCTGAGACTGTAACATAAAATTCGCTTGCAAGCAAACGAATGACATTTGCTAATGTCATTATTAACAAGCAAACTCACAAAATTAACTCACAACACACCATGTATGGAAATATTGTTTTTTTGGAATAAATAAAAGAGCAACTGTTACCCAAAATCAGGCAAAACAGGCAGACAGATTGAGTTGCTCACAGAATCACAGATTCACTCAGAGATCTATGATTCTTCCATTGGCTACCTGCACTGAATAATAGAAGCTTCAGTCCTAAGGAAGGTTCAGCTCTGCTTAAAAGCAGAACCGAAGATCTAAAGATTAGCTAGAAAACATGAAATGCAAGGTTTCCTGCTTTCTACCTAACATAAATCTCCTGACACAGCAGAAGAGCTGATGGTTGGGGAAAAAAGAGAAAAAATAGCAACTTAGTAGGCAGGTTTGCCAGGTAAGGAGTGAGTGGGCAGGGAGGCAGGCCATGTGTTTCCATGCAGCCGGGATAAATTTCTTTGGGGGAGGGGTGCTCTGGGGGTGACATTTCTCTGTGAACCGCAGAGAAATTTCTTCATGGACTACCAGTGGGCCATGGCCTACTGGTTGGTGACCACTGGATTAGAAGACCTCTAAGATCCTCTCCAACTCTGATATTCTATTATTGTTATTGATTTATGGACATTTTAAGTGACAGGTAAATTAATTTATACATTGTCTATAAGATACAGTTCTTCATAGAAGAAGCCAGAAATGATCAGGGATCTGTTCTGCAATACTTGAGTCTGTCATCTGCACCTCTATAACTCTATAACTGTCTGGTTTGGTTGCAACTGAACAAGACAGACACACACTTCAGAGGATAATTAGGACTGCAGAAAAAACAGTGGTGACCAATCTTCCTTCCATCAAGGACCTGTATACTACATAAGTCAAAGAGAGGGTTGTGAAAATATTTATAGACCCCTCACATCCTGGACATAAACTGTTTCAACTCCTACCCTCAAAATGATGCTATAGACCAGTGCACACCAGAACAACTAGATACAAGGACAGTTTTTTCCTCAAATGCCATCACTCTGCAAAACAAATAATTCCCTCAACACCGTTCAACTATTTACAAAGTCTGCACTACTATTACCATTACTCTTCTCATTGCTCCTTATCACCCATCCCCTCCCACTTGTAACTGTATGACTGTAACTTTGTCGCTTGTATCCTAATGATTTAATATTGACTGTTTCCTAATGATTTAATATTGACTGTTTCCTAATATGATTTGATTGCTTATTGTACCCTATGGCTATTATTAAGTGTTGTACCTGATGATTCTTGACTCTTGATGAATGTATCTTTTCTTTTATGAACACTGAGAGCATTTGCATCAAAACAAATTCTTTGTCCAGTCACACTTGGCCAATAAAGAATTTTATTCTATTATATTCTCTGAGTATCCTGGTTAATGGATCTTTTACTAAAGGGTTTGAACATTATAAAAGCCAATTCACACCACAGAGTAAATTCATTGGCTCTAATTAGGCAGTGAATTAACTTTGTCTCTAGCCATGCCTATGCTTATATTGATGGCTCACTTTTGGTCCTACATGCATGCCAATGGGCATACATCTTCTTCTAGTCTATCAGTTGATTATCTGTTCTCTGCCTCTGCCAAACCAAATTGTCTTTCCCCATCATTTAAAAGTGGCAAGTGTCAATCACAAGCATAGCTACTAAAACCCAGCAACCGCCTGCGATTATGTTTCACATTGTACAGTGATTGACACTACTCCCTTTTCCGTTCAGCTGGACTCCAAATGTAGCAACCAGACAGGTTGTTTTGTCAGCTGCCCCTTTGGTGACAACCAGGCCATGCGGCTGCTTCTTTACCCTCTGAGCAGGGACCCTGGACTCTGCAGGGTTCCCTCCACAGCCTCTTTGCTTGACAGACTGTGGGAGTTGGCACATCGCTGGGCCTCCAGACTCGGTGATTCAGTATAGCCACAAGCTACTGGTGCCCCTGACATCTTCCCTCCTTCTACCTTCTGCCAACAATATCTGAGATTTCAGTGTGATCAGTGTAATTTCCCTGAGGAGGGGAAGGAGGCATGGAAAAAGAGGGAGGAAGGGAAAACATGTCTGGCTTCACAAGTATTTGCAACAATGTCTCCCCCCCCCTCCCTTTCCCTCCGTGGTTAAGTTGAAAGTGATTGTTTCAGTCTGGTCTGGCTGTCACATCTTTTCACCAACAAGCAAAAATGAAGTGAAATACTCTTCACATTCACTTTCACCAAATCCCTTCTTTCCAAACTCAAAGAAGGACACTGTCAAGACACTAGTCTAATTCAGACATTCACCTGAAAATACAGAGAGAGTACAGAAGGGAGTTCCTCCTCCTATTTCCAGCAGATATAAAGAGGAGCCATACTACTAATCATCAGAAGGCAGTTTGGGTTTTTTCTGCTTTTCATGGGTCCTGAATCATGTGGAAAGCCATACTGAAGGAGATGCGAGCATAGATTTTCAATCTTCTTGAAGGTAGATGGTTGGAGCAAGACAAGAATAGACTGGGGTGCCTAACCCCATTGTCTCTCCATTTTGAGCTCACCACACTTTCAGGAAAAAGACTAAACAGAATGACTTTGAACAGTTGATTGAGGAGGGTCTCTTATTTAAAGTTTGGCTTCTGTTTTTTTTTTAGTCAAGGAATGTTTCCAGCTTATGTTTCTCCCAGCCAGACATGGAAATTCTGAGAAAGGATGAAATAAAGAGGAATCTGCTCCCCACCTCCCCAATGCTCCTGAACTGCAGTTCCTTGCAAGTCAAAAGGAGGATGCTGGGACCTGCAGTTCTCCAAAATGTGGGTGGCCGAGGTTCTCCACCATCCTAAGTCAACCACTGATTATCAGTAGTGTTCTTTCCATTCATTATTTTCAATATCTTCCAAGAGACTAAATTGTCTGTACCCTACAAACATGGTTTAATATGCCTTATTCTACCCCTTTTTACATCACAACAGCACCAACAAAAGACAGAGAAGAGCAAAGACAGTTGTCAGGATAATTTTCAGGAAGTGAGCTCATTCAGTGAACAAATAAGAAAAGCCATCAGTTTGGAATTTGGCAGTGAAGTTCAACAAGAGGAAGAGACAAGTCATCAGAGACCTGAATGCTGAACTACTTGTAATGAGATCTTCTCTGGAAGAGTTGATTGTAAAAGTATGATCTGACAGCTGATGATTGCCCATTGTGGGTGAATGAATGACTGCTTCCTGATGATCAAGTAATGATGTTAATAGGGTTATAAGTTGACAAATCAGCAATCAGTTTTGGTAAATTATGTGAATGTGTCTGATTTCACCCCATAATTCAATATCTCTTTCACAGTACACTAAAACCCCTTTCTTGAACTCTAGCTCAAAGAAAACTTATAATAGTTGCACCTGAAATGCACAAATCTAGAGGAGACAGACAGATAGTCATCTAATGTTCATTATGCTGACTGGTTAAAAAACCCATACTTGGAATACTCTGACCAGTTTTGCTTGCTACAATACAAAAAAGTTACTGAAAATTAGGTAGAGAAGAACAACAAAAATAGCAAGGGGCCTGGAGGTCAAATCCTAAGAAGCAGAGTAAAGAGAACTGGATATATTTAGCCTAAAGAAGAATAGTCTAAGAGGAGATATGTTAATAGCCTTCCAATACTTGAAGAGCAATCACAGGGAGAATGTGAATTTACTCTCCCTAGTGCCTGAGAATAGGACAAGAACTAATTCTATTCATTTTTTAAATCCAGCTTGTATTATCTTTATAAATAATTCAAGGTAGTGAAACATACCTAATATCCCATCCATCTTCTATTTTTTTCACTCTTGTGAGGTGGCCAGGCTGAGAGAGAGGGTGACTGGCCCATCTGGTGTAGAACTTCTTGGTGAAAGTCTGCTGGTCGCCTCTGGTGGCCATTTCGGCTGGACAGGTACTCTTGCTGTACTCTTGTCAAGGGGTGTTGACAAGCATTTGAACTGGATGTTGCAAAGACATCTGCCCTTGTAGAGCATATTTGTGAAAGTCTGGTGGTCACTGGTGGCCATTTAGAGTTTCTTAGTGAAAGTCTACTGGTCGCTGTTGGCCTTTTAAGATGGACTGGTATTCGTATTTTCGATGGGGCTAAAGGGTGTCAGAAGGCTGTCAAATGGTGCGAAGGCATCTGCCTGTGTTGGGGCCTGCATCCGATTGACACAGACAATTCCTGAGATTGCCCAACCCAGGTCTGTTTTGAATGCATAGGGTGAGTATCTGAGGCCTCTTACTACGTCAGTGTATGCTAAAGCTTCAGGGGCATCTAGTTCCAGCAAGAGCAAAATCTTGGCTTCAGGATCTAAGGTGATAAAGTGATGAGTCATATGCTTCAGGTGAGGTATGTTGCTAGCTACCTCTGGTGTTGCAATGTGGCTATGGTCATCTGGTATCCTGTCCCATTCCAACGCGGGCAGCAGTAGGAACTGGAAACTTCCATCTAATGACTCTATACAGAGTCCAATAGCTCTCCTACCCACTGTGCGTCTTGGTGTGGTGCACGTTGACATCATGAAGTGCACTTCTTCTTTCTGAACATCAAAGAGGTTGAAGAATGCAGACCTGGCTAGTGAGCGATTACTCTGAGGATCCAGTATTACATTACATCTTCACTGCTTCTTCTGGGTGTCCATCGGGGTAGACTTTGGCTAAGCAGATCTGATGACATGAGCGAGGGGCTGGTGTGTTATTGCACACTGTCGTACAATTGACACTCACCACTGGCTCCGACTGTGCTGTTGTGGCACGCTGAGGTGCATGGTGGGCTTTCACAGCATGCTGAGGCTCCTTGTTCAAAGGAGGGTTAGGAGTTGTCTGCTGTGGTGGTTCAGAGTCTGCATGCAGAGCAGTTGGGTGGTCATTGCTGTTGCATATATGGCATTACACCTAGGCTGTGCAGTCTTTGGCCACATGTTTAGAAGATTCACAAACTTGTAGCAGAATCTGAACTCCCGTAACAAATCTTTCCTTTGTTCCAGGGATTTCTTCGCAAACGCTTGACAAGTGTTCAGCGAGTGTCGAGTGTTGTGTAAAGGACAAAATTTGATTCTCTGTGTTGTAGGAGACTCAAGTTGTGTTGCTTCTGATGAGTTAGTAGCCAAACTCTTTGTGGTTGAGGAGTCGACCTTGGTCTTACCATGAAGGGTTTTCCCTTTGCAATGGATGGTAGGGCCTGTGGATGGTATATAGTTGCTATTGTATCTTTTTTCAGAGGACTAACAGCTCTGAGTCCGCGGATGCAGGGGTTGTTGCACAATGTTGCCTGGTAGGCCACAAATTCTTCAAGAAGGGTAAAGGGTATACCTTTGTGGTGACCCTTGACCCTTGGCCTCAGACAACTGGATCCACTGTTCAATTAGCACCTGCGGTAGTTTCAAATGATTTTGTTTTGCATTTCAGCACAGTCAAGACAAGTGAGTCCCAGTAAGTCAGGATCCCGTTGTGCTGCTCTCAGCTGTATAAATATATTAGAGAGGTCGCTGACCAGATGAGGATTATTGATAGGAATTTTAGGAAAACTATTGAGTCTATCCAAGAGCATTGATTCTACTTCTGTGGGAGCACCATACTGTTTGTCAAGTCTTTTCCATGTCAACCATAGGGCAGCATCTGGGTCATCTAAGTGGGAAGTATAAAGTGTCTTCATTGCTTTGGCAGGCCACGGCCCTAGCCACGCTATCAAATATACGAGTACTTCATCGGGCTTCAGGCATGCTGCCTGAATGGTGCACAGGAAAATTCTCTTCCATAGCAGATATTCTCTGCCTGGGTCATCAGAGAATTTGTATACGCCATTAGTGGCCAAATCTAGCTTTCCTCTCCTTACTGCCAACTCTCTCACCATGGGGATGAGAGTTTATTATCTTTCCACTGTTCTGCTTATTACTCTCTGGATGGGTATAAAGCAGACAGAGAAATTCCACAAAGCATCCATACAAAGTCTTTTTTATTGGTTCATCAGGCATCCTTATCAACTCACAGTTATGACAAAGTTCTTCTTAATGTCCAATCATTTGCATATCTGCATTATGGTGTAGAAAGATAATAAGCTCTCATCCCCATGATGATTGAAGCAGCTGGATGGTAATGGATTCAGGCAAGAGCAAGGGAGCCTCCCCCAATCCAACAAGGGTCAACTCACCGACCATTCAGGACCACAGACATGACCACAAGACATGGACCAGATTTCCCAGGATACCTCAACTACATTTACCATGATGCACTCCCCCAAGGGGACAGCTCCCAACTCCCAACCAACCATCCCAAATCCCATTAACTCTAAACTGTTTGGATAGCACAGTAGACCTTAGTACAGGTTAAGGGTTCTGCAGTCGATTGCCCAAAAATAATTTAAAAAAAAAACAACTTCTGCAATTAGAAAAAAGTTTGTAGTAATCTATGGTCCTAGAGCACAGAGTAGAGTAGAGTAGAAAATAGAATAGAATAATAGAGTTGGAAGGGATTTGGAGATCTTTCAGTCCAACCCCCTGCTTAGGCAGGAAACCCTATATTATTTCAGACAAATGGTTATCCAATATCTTCTTAAAAACTTCCAGTGTTGGAGCATTCACAACTTCTGGAGTTGATTAATTGTTCTATCTGTCAGGAAATTTCTCCTTAGTTCTAGGTTGCTTCTCTCCTTGATTAGTTTCCACCCATTGCTTCTTGTCCTGCCCTCAGGTGCTTTGGAGAATGGCTTAACTCCCTCTTCTTTGTGGCAGCCCCTGAGATATTGGAACAATGCTATCATGTCATTTCCAGTCCTTCTTTTCATTAGACTAGACATACCCAATTCCAGCAACTATTCTTTATATGTTTTAGCCTCCAATCCCTTCATCATCATCACCACCACCACCATCATCATCACCACCACCACCATCCTCATCTGTACACTGTTTCATGCCATTTTTTTACATGTTAGAAATAACATTTGGAATATCAGCATTGGCAAAACTTGTTTGGAAACATTACCAAAATGATGGTTTCCATCTGAACATCTTTGCTTCACAAAACATTTAACCTAATTATGTTAGTAATAGTTTTACTTCACCAAGATAAAAATGCATATAATTCTAAACAGTAGTTGGCTTATATTCAATTGTAATTTTAAATAATTTAAAGAGGGTAGGATAACAAGGAAAATGGAAATTGTAATCATCTAAATAAGCCCAGGGGGTGGGGAATGGATTCAAGAAAAGCAAATGTCATTTTGGTGCATACAATAGGTCTGACAGCAAGGAGGGAAGCAGGGAAGCCAAAGATCCTTCTGTTTTCATTAACTAATCACAGCTACCATTACTGTACTATTGTTCTGTTCCTTGCAGACACTCTCTTACTAAATGGGAAAATATCCATTCAAAACATGAAGAAAGGAGGGGGGGGGGGACTATCCTGAAAGAGGGACAGCTGGATCCACAGTTCAGAGCTATGCTCAGACAACAGGGGGTAATTTGTGCTCTGCATGAGTAACATCCCATTGCTCCAGCACAGTGGAGGCATCCATTAATCTGTAAAGAAATTGCACATGCAAAATCTGTTGTTGTTCCCTACCACTCTCAAACTCTGTTTACACCAAACCTTACCACAGCTCTGCAATGCTACTTTCCCCCTGTTATTTCTTGCTGCTGGTTGCACTGTTGTTACATGTCATTAAAGAGAGTTTGTCCTGACACTCCCACCTGAATTTTTTCCTGCACATATCATGAAGGGGACTAGTGTAAATCAATAAGAATTCTATGATGGCCACAAGCCAATGGTTTCTTTGGAAAACTAGCTGCATGGAAGAATTGGCTCTTTTTGTGAAACCAATTTTTCTGTTTGCAAGTATGTGAGAGCGAAACAGTGTGTGTACTAGAATTTTATACAGAATATTCTTTTGCTGATGTCTAACATGAAAATGTTCCTGAATTAGAGTGGGATAGATCGAGAGATAGCCAAGTAAATTTCTCTTCATAGAGGTTCTGTGTGAGCTCTATCTCTTGCTATAGCTCTTTGTACCTAAAGCTGGTCCTAAGTGTTGCAGGATCCTTTGGCCTGAAACAAGATGAAGCATGAAAAGCTCTTTCTGACCAAGGCTTCCTGAGACACTAACAAACACAACAAAACCCCTTTATTTTAGTTCAACAGCTGTGAATTATCATCATTCACAGCCTGTAATGAGTCTCAATCAGTTGTAAATAGTCCCATGGAAGTCTGCCAAAGTCCTTCAGAAGCAGTCTGATAAGAAGCACCTTTATCTTTCTTGAAGGGCTGCCAACAATGAAAGTACCAGTTAGTCTTTCAAAACCAAATGGAGCACAAATTCACCATGGAGCTTTCAGGTTCCAAACCTACCAGATTGAACAACTTTACTTCCTGCAAAGGTTTCTGTCCCTTTGCACTTCCTTTATATCTTATGGGAGGGGCAATCACCTCCCAGCCTTACTCCCAAGTCACCCCTTTTGCCTTAGCTGCTCTTGCCTTCTGGTAGCTCTGCGCAGATGTGCACTGGCAACAGACTCCCCTTGTTCCTTTGCCTCGCTTCTGTCAAATTCTGGAGGCTCCAGAGTCACCACATAACTCTCAGATTGCCCTGGCCCCATCTCTGTATCAGACCAGGACCATCATCCGAGTCCTCCCCAGACTCCTGGATTGGCCCATGTTCTTCCCCACTGTCCAATTCTGCTGCAGTCTCTGCAGGCTGCTGGCAGACCACAACAAAAGCATTGATACCTCAGAAGAATTCTATCCTATTCTATTCTATTCTATTCTGTTCTGTTCTGTTCTGTTCCGTTCCGTTCCGTTCCATTCCGTTCCATTCCATTCCATTCCATTCCATTCCATTCCATTCTATTCTATTCTNCCGTTCCATTCCATTCCATTCCATTCCATTCCATTCCATTCTATTCTATTCTATTCTATTCTATTCTATTCTATTCTTACTCTATTTTCTATTCTTTGTATTGGTGCTCTTCAACTCACACAAACCCAACCTTGCACATAGAGTGGGATAGGTTGAGAGATAGCCAAATAAATTTCACTTCATAGAGGTTCTGTCTGAGCTCTACTTTCTGCTATAGCTCTTTGTACCTAAAGCTGCTCCTAAGTGTTGCAGGATCCTTTGGCCTGAAACAGGATGAAGCATGAAAAGCTGTTCTGACCAAGGCTTCCTGAGACACCAACAGGAAAAACCACTAACAAATTTAGATCACAACCACTGAGTCCTTTTTTTTTCAGTGCCATTTTAGGTCAACCAAGATTCTCACAGAGTGATTGATTTCACAAGTACTTTGCCATTACAAGGCATAATACTGTGTGCCCATAATTAAACAGTGACTATGTTTTCAAGAAATTTAGCACCTCTAACTTAAGACTAGTCTTTGCAAGTGTGACATCAATAAACAATATGAGAAGTTTATAATTGTATGGCTCCTATTCATGTACTAATCAGGAACAAAATCAGTAACTGGGAGATGCTTCTTAAGTTGAGGATACTTTGGAAGATCACCCTTTAGATACTTTTTGGTGTCCTTCAGAAGGGTGAAGAGGAAAGTTTTTTATTCTTAGCAATGCTACTGAGGAGGATGAAGAAACTAGAAGTTTTCCTCATCCTCAGAAGAAGGTTGAAAATTTGAAAAGATATCTTGCATCATTAGACTCTTTTTGGATGAAATATAGACCATGTACCATTTCACAGGCTTTTGATACCTCTGACCTCTGGATCATTTATGTCTCTGTTTTTTTCCCTGTGGTATGACAGACGACATGCCAATGTACAGACCAGAATTCCTTGCTATTGTGATTGATTGTTTACAGCTGTTCTAGCATTTCAGACATGGCAGCTGCTTTTCAGATGTCTTCAAACTCGAAAATCTTTAAAAGTGCTCATTTTACAGAGAACTGGAATGCTGACACAAAATAAGGGGGGGACTGATGGGGGGAAAACCATCAAAATTTAGATCTAAAAGCTCTTCATTGATCCTAGTCTTAAGGGCGAAAGAAAATGTTTAGCTTATTTTATAAGCTAATTAGGTGTGAGAAAACCCATTTGGCATTTGCTAGGCATAAGCAAAAAAGAAAGTGATCACAGGCAGCATGCTCGATTATGAATCAATAAGAAGTGAGTAATTGGATTAGCCACTTGATCAATGCATTGTGCTAATATATTAACAAGCAAATTACCAAGCAGCCTAGAAAGTAGTCTGCTAACTATAATTGCATTACAAACGGCCATGATTTAATGATCCTTGAAATGCAAGAGGTGATTTATGCAGTCAAAAGACTGGAGGAGGGGAGAAGGGGAGGGAGGGGAAATGGTATGTCCTGCTTTCTGATTTCAAAAAGCAAATATTTTCCCTATCACTTATTTAAGACACTTGAGACTTTCAAAAGCTTGGGATTTACACCAGCAAAAGATTGAAAAAGTATTGCCTTGTTAATCAATCTGCCAGAACAGAATTACAGAATAACAAAGTTGGGAGAGACCTTGGAGATCTTGTAGTCCAAGGGTGTCAAAAGCTAGATTCCATGGAGGGCCACATCAAGGCTGTGTTTGAGGGGGTGTGTGTGGCCAAGGGGCCAGGGTGAATGTGGCCAAGGTGGGCATGGCCAGCTCAACATCACTCGTGTTGGGGGCGCCTGTGGTGGCCTGAGCACTCTGCTAGCCAAAACAGGATCCTGAGATCTGTTTTCACCTGTGACGGCCTTTAGCAACCCTCTCCGTTTTGCTGGCAGAGGCACTGGGAGCCAGTTCTTCACTGTTTCCAGGGTGGCCCCATGGGCCAGATGTAAGCACCCTGCAAACCAGATCTGGCCTCTGGGCCTTGAGTTTGACACCCCTGTTCTAGTCCAACCTCCCCTGTTCAAGGAGGAGATCCTATATCATTCTGGACAAATGGCTGTCCAATCTTGTCTTGAAAACCTTCAGTGATGGAGCACTTGCAACTTCTGGAAGCAAATTGTCCCACTGCTTCTCCTTAATTCTAGTTGAATGTCTATTTAACAATCTTCCACCCATTATTTCTTGTCCTGCTTTCAGGTGCATTGGAGATTTGGTTGACCCCCTTCTCTCTGTGAAAGCTCCTCAAATATTGAGATAATGTTTGGCAAATGTCAGTGTCCCACACACATATACTGTACCTTCCATATAATCATTTAATAATACATTGTACAAAAATACAGATTAATTTTTTTCACAAATTCCAACTGAAGACTAAAAAGGAAATTTATAAGTAATGGACATCAATTGTCTTCTTTTTCATATATATTTTCTCTACTTCAAAATCAAATGTGCTGCCATGTTGAAAAAAAGTTTCCAGAAATATATCAGAGCCTCAGGAGATCTACTGAGTCTACAATTTTAAGGCTATGAACATTTTAAAGCTATAATAACTGCCTTATACATTTTCACTTTGAAAATATGCCTCCCGAGTAGCATTTTAATGGGCATTTTATTGCCCTAGACAGTTGAATTTACTTATTGTGCAATGTTAATCTAAGGCTGTTGAAAAATTGCACAGACAAATCAGCACTGGTAAATTTTATTGTGCTAAATACCTCCCATGGCCAACTGCCATTCATTCAGAGATGTAGTATCCCTGAAAATGAGCAGAAGAGAGATAAAGAGAACAAATACAGGGAAATCACAGTATCAGCACAAAAACACAATAGCCCTGTTGGATCAGACCAAAGGTTATCGAATTCAACAGCTGGTCCCCTTCAGTAGTCAAGTGTGGTAGATAAAACTGAGAAATACAAAATTAAGAAATGAAGTCAGTGACTCTGCTGCTGCTTCCCAGAAAATGGCATTCACAGACACACAGATACTAATCCTAAATGCAGGTCAATATGAATTGCTAAAATATATATCTAGAGGTCAGAGTGAGAATATAAAAGTTGGGGTCCTTTAGCTGAATTCCAAAACAAAAGGTGAGATATAAAAGTTAAGAAATAATAAGAACATATGCTGCCAGGGTGCTTCAGTAGACATTGTTTATCTTAAAAAGCTTTTGATAAGTCTCTCATCAAACAGACTCAGTGAAACTTAGCAGTCAAGAGATAAGAGGTCTGTAAGATCAGTAGCTGGTTAAAGAACAGAAGCAGAGAATGGGAATAAATTGACAATTCTCACACCTGAAGGATGTAAACACTCACAGTATTGTATTGGAACTGATCCTTTAATTCTATGTCTACTCTAAGGAGAAGAATGACTAGACAGCTCTAGTCTTTCTCCTTGTTACACTAGACATAGAATTAAAGGATCAGGAAATTTTTAAGAAGAAAAAAATTGAAGACACAATAGTCTTCCAATACTTGAGAGGCTCTCGTGTGTGTGTGTGTTTGATTTATTCACCAAAACAGCAGAGGGCCGGACAAGAAGTAACAGGTAGAAGATCATTAAAGAGAGATCCAATCTAGAATTGAGGAGAAATTTTCTGACAGTGATTAAAAATTAATCAGTAGAATGGCTTGTGCCCAGAAATTGTGAGTTCTCCATTACTGGCAGTTTTGAAAAATTGATTGGACCGCGATTTGCCTGGAATGGTATAAGGTCTCTTCCTTGACTACGTATCTCCAAAATCCATTTCAACCCCCTTGTTCTATATATTCATTTATATGTCATATCTGTTACCTCTTTAGTCACACCTGAGTAATAAGAGGTCATTTTGCTGACTTATGTTATTATTACTTAAAGTAAGCTGAAGCTTAAAATAGGACAGTCAAGAGAACCCAAATGTTCTTTCCAGAATAACGCTTACCCATTAAAATAGCCTAATAGTAGATCAAATGGAGGTAAAGAGAAAGGTTTCCCCTGTTAGTGATGTCCAATTCCAGGGGTCAGTGATCATCTAGGTTTCCCCTGTCCAGACATGTCCAGTTCTAAGGATCAGTAATCAACCTGAGAGCTTCTCTAGAAAGTTGTATTCTCAAAAGATAGTATTTTAGTACTAAGTGACTAAAAGTCAAGAATTCTGATTACTTTATCTCACTAATCAATTTTATCAGTTTAATGTTCTAATAAATTGATACTTTTAGGCTGTCCACTGTGAAGCCGTTTTGTGAACAGAAAAATTCTCATGGTAATCTCTTCTTTGACATATTCTCAAACTGTCAAACTGATTCCAAAATTTTTCCCCTAATATATGCTGTTATGGATTCAAATGCTAACAAAACATGATTTAAGATACCTTTCTTTCTTTGACGTCACTGTAATCAGGACTAGAAATCATGGCAACATTCTGTCATTATACCAGGCTTATGTGTTTTCTTTCCTTTTATATGAACAGACATAATTGGCCAGAGTCACAATTCTAAAAAATTAATTAATCTTATACTGCAATATATATATATACAGGGAACTTCGTATATGCCTTGGTTTTCCATGTCAATCCAGAGCACTGGCTAATGCCACCCACAAACCCAAACTATGGCTAAGATACATCGATGACACATTTGTGATTTGG
>BHFT01007780.1:0-20306 GCA_004320025.1 Laticauda laticaudata | reverse complement strand
ATGCCACCCACAAGCCCAAACTATGGCTAAGATACAACGATGAAACATTTGTGATTTGGCCCCATGGAAAAGAAAACCTAAACAATTTCCTAACACACCTAAACAGCACACACACCCTTTATCACACTTATGACTGTTGCAGCATCCCCACAGTCTTGAGAAGCCAGGTGAGAAGATGCATTCCTCGATGTGAGTGATACTGAGTTAACCACATCCAGCCAGTAACATGACCACCAAGCCATGACCACCAAGTTACATGACCACCAAGCCACACCCACCACCTAAGCCACAGAACCGGTTGTTAAAAAATCTGAATCCCACCCCTGGATGCTATGTTTGCTAACCTTGCTTCTAATCTTTTGGAAATTGTTTATCTAACCCTGTTAAAGTTATTAGAGATTTTCAGAAAGACAAGTTTGAAAGGCTACCTTTTGTGTCTATCTTTGTTTCTGAACAAAAGAAAAATTAAATATAGATTTATGAATTTTAAATAAATCACAAAAAGCTAAGTACAATTTTGAAGTGAGAAAATTATTTACAAATTAAGGGTTAAACTTATTTATTTGCATTCTTCATTTTTTTATTTTTCTTTGTTTACTTGGTATTGATTTTTATTACTGGAATCGGGAAATAAATGAAATAATAAAAATCTAGGCTGACCCAATTGTCGATGAGAGAAAGAAGCAGACAATTTACAACATCATAATTTCTGAAATTTTCAATGCCTAATATTGCGAAAACAACAAAAAAAAATGAGACATTAAAGAATCCAGATAATATTTGATTTTAATGCTGTGCCTACCAGGCAAAAGGGAGAGAGGTTGACATCTTTCAGGCCTGGTTGTTACAAAAATGAACACTGGACTTGGTGAATCTTTAGTGGACCACAAAGCTATCTTTGTTTTTCTCACAATACTTCTGAGTCATTTGTTTCAAATGACTGAATTCTTTAATGCTTTCCCATTAATTTCTGTCCTCCTTTCAAGTTCCCAATACATCACTTTTCTTTTTCCTCAAAGGTCAAAGAATAGATTATTTACCACTTTTGCACATTCTGGCTCGATACAAAAGGACGTTCAAAATTCTCCAACAAATTCATGGGCTGGAAAACTGAATGGATAATTTCTCCCTATTTTTGAAGAGGAAGGAGAACTTTCTTTTAGGTCATCCCAAAGCTGCTTTTTCTAGAGGCAACTTGAGATTTTTTTTGGGGGGGGAGATGATTTGGGGGGTAAGATGATTTGCTTCTCATCCAAGAAGCTTCTTCAGTTGGAAGCTTCTTGGATGAGAAGTAAAACGTCTTCAAAAAATCACCCCAAAAAACAGAAAGTCCAGTTGCCCCTTGAAAAAGCAGCTTTGGGACAATCATCACCTGGATGACAGAGAATCTCCCTGGGCATTTCTTTTAGGACAGTGGTGACAGTTACAGTCCTACTGAAAAAGTCATATAGGAAGAATTATTTGTTTAATTATTACATACTTATTACATGTACAAACAATGTACAAATAAATGTACAAATAAAATATTAAAACCTAAAAAAACAGTATATAACATTTAAAAAGACAATGATGATTTTTTTTTTTAAAATCAATGTTAAATGTTAATTAAAAATCAGGGGAAGTGCTTTTAGGTGCTAACCAGCACCGGACTCTGTCCTTTTCTGTGAAACCCAAGCATGGCCAAATTTCTTGACGTTTTCCTTCAGAATTGGAGGAAGCAGTGGTTCTGTAAGCGTGGCTTGGCTTGGTAGGTGTGGCTTGGTGGGTGTGGTTGGGGAAAGATACTGCAAAATCTCAATTCCCTCCCCACCACATTAACCTGCTTTCCAGCTCCGTTCTCCTGTACATGACAACAAAAGATGACCCAGCCAATCAGCTGGGACTCGGGAGGCAGAGAATAGATGGGGGCGGGGCCAGACAAAGGTGGCATTTGCCAGTTCTGTGAACTAGTCAAAATTTCTGCTACCAGTTCTCCAGAACTGGTCAAAACTGGCTGAATACCACCTGTGGGAGGAAGCCAGAATCACAAGCTTAAACAGTTGTACTCAGAATTCAGAAGATTCACATATGCTCTTTGGCCATCTTATATGCAAGAACATCATGTTTCATTCCTGAAGAATTATCTTCTTGGAAGAAATTTCTAAAGTAGTTTTAATCAAATGAAGTGAGAAGTGATAGAGAAAGCTTTACCTGGAACTATAGACACACTTTTCTTCTTCCTATCCTGCCCTCATGCTTTCATTCAAAGTATTGAAATGTTACATCCTGAGATGATGGATTCAACACTATCACATAACATCTGCCTATCTCAGGTCCTTGAGAAGGACTTGGTAGGTGGAAAAAAATACCAAATCAAGTCTAAACATCTGGTGACCATCCATAACAATAAAAACAATGCATATAAATCTGTCTCCAAGATTAAATACTTCATTCTCAAAAGCTTTACTTCATATTTACAATATTTACAATTTCTAAATCTGTGACCTTTATTCTTGCTTCTTGACATTGTTTTCATTCCTCTACTCCTGCAAAGACTGCATATGAAACCTGATGGGGTCTCATTTAATTTTGTAGCAATATTACATTGTTTTGTTATTACGTTTTCTCATATATTCTGCTACAGGGCAAGTTCTTCATCTGGTTTATTTCCATTGACAATTTCATTCCCTTTTATATATCAGAAGGAGATTTTTATTGTGGTTTTTTTTTTTTCACTTGACTTGTGGTGCATTTTTTTCTTCTTATTTCCAATTTTGTATTCCAAATAATTGGTCCTCTTTTTCCCAATTTTTGCAAGAGCTTCTCATAACGCTTTCAGGCAGAAAACAGCAGGCTTGTTTCATAAGGCTACTGCCCTTCATTTTTTTTAACACTGAGCAATTATGTCTTACCCAGGAGGATAAATAAGTGGTATAGCTGCATGTTGATAACAATACAATAATAAAAGTATTTCTCAGGTTCAGTTCAACTCCTGATGACTTCATAGATATGGTATATGTATGTAGTTTTCTTGGCAACAAAATGGAAATACTTTGGCAATATCTTTTTCTAGCATATGTTTTAAATTTCCCAATCTTTTCCAAAAGCCCTGGGAGTTAGTCATCCAATTATTACATTTTTTTTCATAACCCTATAATCCCTTTTCATTGGGATGGAGTGGGGTGATTAAATGGAGCTGAGCATTTACTGACTGGACACCCTTCCTGATGCCTATGTGGACTTTGTGTTTTGTTCGAAAACACACGAGGTAGACCGGGTTCCAACAACAAAAGGTTTTATTCGAACAGTAGTCAAGGTTAGACCGGTGTTCCAACAACAAAAGGTTTTATTCAACAAGTAGTCAGAATAGGAACAGTTTGGCTGAAGCCGCGACCAGCCTTTTATACAGGCTGGCCTGCTTGCCTTCAGCCTATTACATTTCTTTAAACTTGCCGCCTTTCAGCAGCTCTTCGATTGGTTCCTAGTGAACCAATTCACTTCTTACATTTTTGAACCAATCAGAACAGTAGCCTGAGGACTAAACCACTTGCATATAGAACACCCCTCCCCTCTTAGTCTGATCCTACGGGTTACGTAGTCACGCAGGTAGGAGGGGCTTTTCCGAACCCGATTTGACTGCGCGCGTTCATTCCTCGTGAAGACTTCGACCGTTCGGATGGGGCTGCTGTTTCTTCTGATCTTCGCTCAGGAACCGTCTGGAAGGGTGAGTCGCCATTTTGCCGCCCCTGAGTTGCTTAGGCCGCGGTTTCGCCGCTCCCACCCAGTTTCCAATGGGCAGGTTGAGCTGGCCTTGGCTGGCCCCTTCCGACGGGCTCTTCTTGCAAGTCTCTTCAAACAGTGAGTCTTTTTATTGCTCTTTTTGTTGGTAATAATCGGTTGTTTAGTTTTTAAACGGTCTTTATAAATTCTCGCTGTTCCCCCCCCTCCGTTTGCAGTTTATTTGTGTTTTCGGCGATTGTTGTGTGTCTGTGGCCGTTCAATATTCGGGATCGAAGCTGGTCTATGTGCCGCTTCCACTCCCTGCCATCGTCTACCGTTAAGCGCAGGACTTGGGGCCTGTAAGTTGGGTAATTTGTCCAGGTACCCACAATGGTTCACCCGTGAAATTTTTCGTGATTACCAGGTCGCCTAACTGAAATTGTCTAAACTTTGTGGAAGGAACCGGGGGGTTTTCTGGGTTAGAAAATCTGGGTGTAGTCTTCAAGGTTGAGCGTAATTTTCGTCCATAAGTAATTCCGCTGGGACTTGTTAGTGACTGTACTAGGTGTATATGCTGGAGTGTTAGTAATCGGTTTACTTTTTGTTGGACATCGCCTACGTCCATTCTGTCTAGTCCTTCCTTTGTAAATCGGACCATTCTCTCGGCTCTGCCGTTTGCAGCCGATGCGGCGGCGCGTTTAGGGCATGCCTGATACCTAGGAGCTAGGTATTGCTCGAATGGCAAGCTTGTTAGTTGGTCCATTGTCCGAGACCAGAACGTCTGGTAGACCGTGGGTGGCAAAAGTTCGTCTAATTTTTTACTAGCTTTCTGTTGTCGTTATGGCATGAGTTTACTTCAAGCCAATTGGAGTAGGCATCAACGACAATCAAAAAGGTATGCCCCTTGTGGACCGCGAAGTCTATATGATTCTAGACCATGGTCCCCTAGGTTTCCCAGTCCCTAATGGGTGCTTGTGGGGGAGAAGGTCTGATTTTCTGGCATTTATGACAAGAGTTCACCCCAATACTCTATGTCTTTGTCAATGCCTGGCCACACACATAGCTCCTGGCCAGGCTTTTCCATTTTGACCATCCCAGGGTGGCCCTCGTGCAACATCCCTAGTACTCTGGGCTGCAACTTGGCGGGATGACCACCCGATCTCCCCACAGCAAACACCCCTTTAGATAGATAGTTCAGTCTGGTCTGGACCGGAACGGTTTAAAAGTTTCAGTTTTTTGCCGTCTCCGGCCAGCCTTTACCTACACCAGCCAAGAATACGGGCAGTCCATGAGTCTTAGCGGTGGCTCTTGCGACATCATAGCGGAGATGGGTAGAATGGGGCAAGTCTCTATTTGCAACGAATGTCATCGCTGGTGCCGGGTCTTCCTCGGAAGATTGGTAGGGGTGCTCTGCTCAAACGTCCGCATGGGAAATTTGTTTCCCTGGTCGATGCGTCAGAGTATATGAATAGGCTGCCAGGAACTCTGACCATCTAGAACATCCTTGGTGACAGTATGTTAAGGCGTCGTATTGTTTCCCGCCAAAATTCCCAACAATAGTTTGTGGTCCGTTACAATTGAAAAGCCGCCCGTACAGATATTCATGGAAGCGTTTTACTTCCAGTGACAATTGCTAGGGCTTCCCTGTCAGTTGACTTAATTTCGTTCAGTCCTTTGATAGAGTCCTAGAATAGTATGCGACGGGTGCTTCTCTGCCATCAGGGAGTTGGTGGCTTAGGACGGCCCCTACTCCAATGTGAAGCGTCGCAGTCACTCTTAGAGGCAGTGTGTTGCTAAATGGATGAAACTTTGTGATGTACAAATTTTAATGTTCTGGAAAGCCTTCCTTTCTTTGCTACCCCAAGTCAGTTTGCTTTTTATCTAAAAGACGGTGTAAGTAACGGTTCAGCTATAGTGGCCTTGTTTTGGCAGAAATACATGATAGAAAATTAATAAGTCCTAAAAAGGCTTGTAGTTCTGTCTTTGTTCTCGTTCAGGTGCTTCTTGTATTGCCTGACTTTCTATCTGTGGGTGGATGCCCTCACCGTCTATTGAGTAGCCCAAGAATCAACGCCTGTTATTCATTAGGCAGCATTTTCCTTTTTTACTTTAAGGCAGATTCCCTAAATTTGGTAAGCACTTCTGTGAGTCTTTTTTTTAGTTGGGTCTCGTCTCTGGCCGAGATTAAGACGTCGTCAAAATAGGGAACTACCCCTTGTATACATTAAGGAGGCGTTCCATCAGACTCTGAAAAACGCCTGGTGCCACGCTTACTCCAAAATTGAGTCGGTGGCATTTGAATGCCCCCTTGTGTGTGACTATGGTTTGCCGCTTCTGCCGTCTCTTGGTCCACTGGAAGTTGCTGATAGGCTTGTGCCAAGTCCAGTTTAGCAAAAAATTTTCCTTGCCCAGGGAGTGGACAAATGCTGGACTACTGGCACTGGGTATGCGCCTAGGTTGTAAGGCATGGTTCAGGTGTGGCATTAAATTCACTCACAGAGGCTTCTGTAATGGACCGTCAGGGTTTAGTGGTGAAACCAATAGGCTTTCCCATTAGGCATGCCACTGGTTTCTAATACCCCCGGGCTACTAGTTTGTCGAGTTGTTCCTCTATTTAGCCTTTAGTGAAAAGGAACTGTCTAGCTTTATATTTCTCGGGGCATCTGGGATCTAGGCTAAAAGGAAGATAGGTTTCCCCGATACTTGCCCAGCGAGCCGCGAAAAACGTCCTTTGGAGGCATTCGCGGAATGAGGTCATCTTCCCAATTGTGGTAGTTACTCAACGACCCCCGGTCATCCGATGCCCAAGCGTGCGAACCCATTCTGTGCCCAGGAGCTCGGTCCTCCCGCGCGACGATGGTTAGCGGCAGTCCTTTGTACATGTTGCTTATAAGTAACTAAAAATGTCCCATGCCAATTACAGGATCCTGGTTCCCTGATAGTCCTTTAGAGTGAAAGTGTTTTGTAATTGTCTGGATTGATGTCTGGATTAGCTTTTTATAGTATCCCAAGAAACATCGAAAGGAAAGACCCGGATCCACCTCCAACTTTACAGGGCTCTCTTCGATGTTACAGTCACTTTAACCTTCTTGCCGCTTTCCCGTCTGGGCGCTTTCTATAAGTGACGTTTTGGTGTGTATTGGCTCGTTCGCTGCCGTCGTTCGCCACTTTTCGTTCCTGCTCCGCTTTAGGCCCTGGCTCGTGCTGGGAAGTTTCTGGCGTCTCGATGGGCATAGTTTCTGTTTATCTCGTCAGACGTTTCTCGATGTATCGTCCGCCATGTTTTTACCAGTACCTGCAGATAGCAGTCGACGGAAATCGTGCAGTCGTGTCGCTCGGGCATTGGTTCCTCGCGCAGCCATGGCTGCAGTGATCCCCGCCAATTATCGCTTTTTTCGCGTGCGCTGCGTACTTGTGTTATTGGCGAGCAGACGTGGACCTCGTCGTCTCCTCGCTGATTGCAGTTTCGCGCTCCTACGACTACTTCGAGATGGGTTGGTGTGGAGGTGGAGTGTTGACGCTGAGCTTCCGGTGTTCTCTAGCTTGGTTGGGTCTGTCTTCGCCATTTTGTTCATCATATTGTTTATGTTTGTACCCGCCGATTTCTTTGCGCTTTGGCAGGCCCATGGGCTTCGCGCGATTGCGTTCCGGTCACAGAGTGATAGGCTGGCTTGTTTAGACAGCTTACTTCTTGTGGCGTGCGTAATGTCTCTTGAGCCCTAATACCACCGATCTCTCATCGCTTCGTCGATGTTGAGAAAATCCACTCCGCCCCTATTGCGTAGAGCAGCGACCGAAATCGGCGACGGTCTCCCCATCTCGCTGGTCTCTGCGGTAAAGTCATGCCGCTTATTAAGTTTGACACTGCCGGAGTGTGTGTGCTTTGAGGATTCTTTGGAGTTCTGGCCATGTCAGTTGCTTAACGTCTCGGGGCTTCGCAAGGCCATTGGCCATTTTAAAAACCGCTGATCCGCAATGGGTGAGGAATACAGTCACTTGCGTTTTCGAGATGGTCATCTATTCATTACTTTCCAGATACATCGGAAGCGATCTGTGTATGACTCCCAATCCTCATCGTCGGGTTAAGGGTGCGGGCGGTGCGTTGCTTCCAGACAGTCTCTGCTGGCGTCTGGCTCCTATCACCCGCGTGCAGTTTCGCGTTCAGACGATCCCACCTTCGTCGCCAGTGTTTTGTCGAAAACACACGAGTAGACGGGTTCCAACAACAAAAGGTTTTATATCGAACAGTAAGTCAGAAATAGGAACAGTTTGGCTGAAGTCCGACCAGCCTTTTATACAGGCTGGCCTGCTTGCCTTCAGCCTATGACATTTCTTAAACTGCCGCTTTCAGCAGCTCTTCGGATTGGTTCCTAGATCCACTTCTTACATTTTTGAACCAATCAGAACAGTAGCCTAGGACTAAACCACTTGCATATAGAACACTTTGCAACAAATATTTTCTCTTTGGACCCTGATAGAGAAAAAAATTGTCACTGCCTGGGATTAAACACTCAAACTTTTGAGTAGGAGTTCAGAGTCTTCATCTCTAGGCCACCTGGCTGCTCCATATAAGTATTATGATAGTCACTTAGTATTTTTTGTTTAGCTGCTGTCCTATACCTATTTAAAATTTAACATATATGCATTAAATTCTCCTTTAAGTATAATATTTTCTGCACATAATACTATTTAGTAAGATAGAAAAAGTACAGATTAGCAGCTGTTCCTGATGTTAATGTCTGCATTAATGTCCTATCTCCAAGTATGATGATATAAATCTGTGCTTCCTTATAGCTGAGTTTGAGCATACTGTAGCAACAAGGCAAGAAATGGTGCCATCTCTATAGATTTCAAAATAGAAATTTGTTATTCTTGACTAGGAAATTTCTCATTTCCACTGTGCTTAGGGGTGGGCTGCTACTGGTTCACCCCAGTTCAGGTGAACTGGTTGTTAATGTTATGGCCAATTTGGCAAACTGGAAAATCCCACCCCTGGCTGACCCCGCCCATCCCTCCCCTCCTGTCTCCTCCCAGGAGTCCCCACACAGCCCATTTTTGATCCCAGGTAAGTGCAGAGCCTGTGTAGATGCTCAGGGAGGGCGAAAAATGGGCCTCCTGGAGGCTTCGTTTCCGGCCTCCAGAAGGCCCCCGGAGCCCAGGGAGGTCATTTTCACCCTCCCAGAGGCTCAAAGAAAGCCTTTGAAGGCTGGGGAGGGTGAAAAATGGGTCTCCCAGAGTCTCCAGAGGCTCTGGAGACCTTCTGGATCCCAGGGAGGGTGAAATTCCCCCCCACACCATGGTGCAGAAGGCCAACTAAACCATACCTACCATGGTCACGCCTATCCAGCAACCAGGCAGAGAACCAGTTGCTAAATTTTTGGAAGGCCACCCCTGACTGTGCTATATGCTAGGCTGCACTATGTGCACAAATGTCTCTACTTTTCTATACCTCCTATTCTCTAGAAATATAGTGGAGTAAATTGAATCAAAAACTTTATTACGGCTTTTACATAGCACTATTTCCTCAGCTGTCCTTGTGTGGGTCTTGTGGATGTGTACATGTGTTTTTATTGAAAAAAGATTTCCATAAAATTGTCCCTGGCTGCTCTACATATTCCAAGCTGCAGAGTGGAAGCGAGAAGGAGGTTTCTGTAAGTGAGAGGGAGTTAGCGAGAAAACATATGAAACCCTGTATGTTGCAGAATTCTACTTCATCTATTTTTACAAGCAATGCCACCAATTCCTCTCATGTCTTCTATCTAATAAGAGCTTTTTCTCTCTGCTTACTGAGCAGCTGTGCGTTAAGAGTTTTTCCTTTCATCTGATTGCAGATGGCAATCTTGTTTTTATTTCCTTGGAACTTCTATCTTGTAAATAAAGTTGTGCAGGTATCAGGACAACCTCCAGAATGAAGCATCTATGCTCCAGTAAAAAAATATTCCAGAATAGAATATTCTATTCTGCATCAGAAGAAATTTGTAACACGTAAGCTATATTCATTGGTGACATGGAAAAATGACATGGAAAATCACTCCCAGTTAATCGTGAACCATATTCTCTATCTTGATCTAAATATTTTGTGATTTATTCTAGTTTAACCAAAGGATTGGCAGTTTCCTAGTAGACAGTATGTTATCATTTCAGAACAAAATCAAGGGGAAGGAGTCTATGAGCAAGGTGCCTGATCTCTCTGAGCCATGATTGACATGGAGAAATAAATACCAAATAGCACGAATTATGAAATGTAATGATAGAAAACATATAAAGGGCCTATCACATAGGCCGACGGATGCAAAACGTATGTAAAAAGGACACAGCGGACGAGAAAATGTCCCATCCATTGTTATCCGCTCTCAAAAATGCCCCAAATAAGCATAAATAGAGCGGACAACAACGGAAAGGAATGGATGTGGGGAGGATGTGGTGGGAATGTAAAGCGGATGCTCCACGGAAGCCTAGCGGATGGAAGCAGATGGCATGTCCTCAGGGCTTCCGGGGGAGCACAGCAAAGTGGACGCTCAGCGGAAGGAACGGATGCAGAGCGGATGCCTAGCGGATGAAGCGGATGAATCACGGAAGCCTAGCGGATGCCTAGCAGATGCCTAGCAGATGCAAAGCACTCACTGCGCATGCGGGGAGGATGAATTGCGTCAGCCCCACGGATATAAAGGGATGCAGCTCACAAGCAGGTCACCATTCAGAGGAAAGACCTGCTGCCAGGCACAGCTCCAGCCAACGACAACAACATGGGCGAAAAGAGAAGCCTGTGCCATCTGCCCACCCGGCAAAGAAGGGACAGGCGACCACCATCCCCAAACCCTGGCCCTGACTCTGCTTCTGTTGGCTTCTGCTGCTTGGCTGAACTCTCTGTCGGCGTCCTTTGCTGGCCTGCTCCTGGTGCCTGGTGCTTCTGCTGGTGCTTACTCTGCTCGCGCTGCCTTCTATTCGCTGTTGATCGCTGTCCTGCCTGGCTTACTCTGATCCGTGCTGCGTTCTGCTGTGCTTACTCTGCTGGCGCTGCTTCCTGTGCTGTGCTTCTCTGGTGCTACTCCTTGGCAACTGCTCTGCTGTGCTCCTTGTCCTGTCTGGTCCGTACTGGTCCTGCTTCTGCTGGTTGCCGGGGGTCTCTCCTGTCGCTGCTGCCTCGGTTGCTCTGGTCCTGCTGGTGCTTCTGCGTGCTTACCTGCTGCGCTGCTCTGTGCGGAGCTTCTGTCTGTGTGCTTACTCTGCTGGCGCTGCCTCCTGGTGCTATGACTATCTCTGTGCTTACTCTCTGCGCGCTCCCTTGCTGTGCTCTCTGGTGCTTACTCTTGCGGCCACCATTCCCACCCCTAGGCTGACCAGCTTCTGCTGGCTTCGCTGCTGCCTGCTCTCTGCTGGTGCTGGTCTGTCTGCCGTGCTTACTCTGCATGCGCGCTGCCTCTGTTGGTGCTCCTGGTCCTGCTGGTCTACTGGTCCTGCGAGTCCTGCTGCCTGGGGTTGCTCCGTCCTGCTGGCCTGCTGGTGCTGCTGTCTACTCTGCTGATGAAATGATTCCTGGTCCTACTGGTCCTCTGTCTGCTGCGTAGCTGTATCTCTCCTAGATCCTGTCCTCGGTGCTGCTGGTGCTTACTCTCTGCCTCCTGATCGCTGGTCCTACTGGTGCTGCTGGTGGTCCCCTGCTGTCCTGCTTTTGCTGCTACGTTTGTGTTGCTGGCTGCTGTGTGGTAGTTGTGGAGCAGCCCCTTAACCAGCCCTCTGATGAGCGCCAGCATGGCCCTGCAGAGAGAAGAGGCAATGCAAGAACAGAGAGAGGCCAATACTTCCATGAAGAGGAACATGAAATGAAGGGCTCAATGACTGAGAGAGAACGAGTTCTAGCGAGAGGGACACAGGCTCTTTGAGACACCAAAGAGGAAGAAGGCTGCTGTGGAGAGAGAAGCAGGGACCGGGCTACACATTTGGAGGGCTCCTCGCTGTGAAGCACATGCACACGCTGTACGGAACCGGCACCTTCAAGAAATCGCCCGGCCAAGGTCAAACTGACAGACCAGAGAGACTACATGATGGCCAAGTGCAGCTTTTTGGAGGGTGAGATCCCCCACCGGATGAGCCAGCCCTCTGACAACCCTATCCTCAGCGCCACGCCCCGAGCCAGTCCCTTCTGGCCTAAGAGTCAGCTCCTGTGCCAGCAGGACTCGTGAGCATCCCATGATGGAGATCCCCCCGACAGCCATCCCCCCGTGCAGAGCGCGTGGAGGACCTCCTGACGCATGGAGAAAGCCGAGAGGCACTTCCTACCAGAGACCAACCGACCTTCCGACTCCACAGAAACAGGGCAAGAGAGCCAGACCGGAGAGGGACCACACTGTCCGCCTGGAGCAGGGACACCATCAAAAGCAGCATAGATCTCCTCTCTCAGTTGGTACAGCTTACCGACATACAATCTCAAACCGAAAGCCGCTTCCTCACCATACCGTCAACACCAAGACCTCATGGACATCTCCGATCACAGTGAACCAGGTTGATAAAGGAGAGACAACTGGCTGCTGAACAACCCTCCCAGAGCCAGCTGAACCTGCTCCGACCCAGTCCAGTCTGCTTCCTCCACCCAGATATGTCACATGCCCTTCCAAGGCTTACACAGCCCCTCACCTACCAATGGCTACGGGTACAGGATTCGCGGCAAGCAACAGGCAAGCTCCTTCCGCAGTCCAGCACAGGTTCATCATATGCCACCGGTGCCACTGATGACGATACACCACTCGGTCACAGATGCACAGCCACCACACCAGATGGTCCACCCATTGCTGCTCACCTCACTCACTTGCAGACCAGACACCCCCTACAACTCCTCCTCCCTCCACCTGCCACAGCCAAGCCCCTAGCCTCATAAACATCTGTCATCGGTCTTGGACTGACACCCCATTCCTGGAGGAAGGCTCTCGAACATCACAGGACTGAGCCACTCTTTTGAGAGGCTTCCCTCACACACCATTCCCCTGTTGTCCTCTCAGGCCAGGCACCCGCAATGGTGCCTCAGACCGACCACTCTAGCAGCACCCACCCTCCACAGCACCGGACCCTTCACCTTAGACTAGGGCCATGACCTTCAAATGGAACTGAGAAGAATGCCAGGAGACCTGGCTGCTACTGTGTACTTATCTTGTGCTGGGACACTTACTGGTCATTTTCGCTTTTACAGTTGTTATTAACAAAAGATATCTTTGGTCCACAGAGCTTGTTCATTCTTAGTCAAAAAGGCGTTGGTGTGAAACTTTTAGAAATGTTCAAGCCCTTGCATGCTTGTGGGATGGAGTTAATGATAAGCAGTGGGATGGCAGGGATACCATGCAATTGTGGATGTGCAGCTGATAATAGCATTGGGATGGCAGATACCTGATGGAATGCTTGATGGCAGGGATATCCGCTGTGGGGGGAAGGATCCTATGGGATGATTAAATAGCTGCGGATAGGGTAGAGACCTCCAGTACAAGCATAGTGGGACGTATGTCACCCTGCTCAGGTGCCGAGAAGCGCTATGGCCTTTATTTATCAGTAGACGAATTAATCATTACCACCATTTTCAACATAAACACAATTTTTTATTAATGCCCTATTCATGTAAAGCCACTCAACATATCATGCACAATCATCAGTGTGATGAACAGTGCTAAAAGATTCCATTAAGCATCTACCATCCTGTCCTTGCCACTCCACTTGCTCACTGGGATTGCACCAGTAATTTCAGGAGTTGCATGGGCTTCTTCCCTTTCATTAGCGCTCTGTTAGGGCCTTTCACATCCACAGTATCTATTAGGTTTCGCCCTTGCCTCCATTCACCAGGCTCCATGCCCATTCTCTTGTTGGAGGTCCACGAGCCCTGTTCTGCAACACTGGGTACGGGTCTCATGAATTGTGCTTCAGATATGCAGCAGCTTCCACATCCTCCTCACGTCTACTGGGTCAATGCTGCTGTGGTGAGAACTACCTGAAGCCTGTTGGCGAGGAGCGAGAAGGCATTCTCCACCACCCGCCTTCCCTGGAAGCCTGTAGTTGAGATCCTCTTTTCACGGGTGCAGCCATCGATGTGTCAGGCTTCATGAGTAGTTCTTGAGGAGAAGCGTCATCCCCCAACGATGTAAGTATGGCAACATCTTGTGTCGTTGGGCAGGTCTGGATCTGGGAAGCCATCGATGAGGTGCGTTCCAGCCCTCCTTGAAGTCACTGCGTTGTAATATCGGCATCTGAAGTGAGGCACTGCCCTGAAGCATCCATGTAGCATGCAACTGTAGTCAGCATGACCAATGGCAAATGAGGCAGATGCTGAAGAGAAGTCTGTGAGTGTTGTGATAAGTGAGACCTGACATTTGCTGGACTTGCAGCTCACGTGCTTCCCATGCGTGGGTCCAACGGTTGGGGGAAGTTCGACGTGGTCTGATACCACTTCTCTGCAACTTTCTTCCAGCCTTCTTTCAGTGAGGGCACTGGAGGAGTTCCTCCAGTATTCTTCGAGATGGCCGTACCACTTCTTGACCACAATTGCGATGGTGGTGGCACCCTCCGCAGGCTACTGCATGCTCCCTAGTGTCTGCATGCCAAGTTGGCATACAGAGTCAGTGCCACTTTATCCAGGGTCTAGGGTTTGGCCAGAAGTGCTTGTGCCTGCGGTTAAGCCTGGTCTCAGTGCTCCACAACTTGTCAACCATGGCTGAGCATCCTGCATGAATTTGGAATGCTCAATGTCTTCGTTCCTCAGCTCCACATAGCGTTGTTATACAGTCCGTACTCTGCTCTTCTGGCGATCTATCTTCGACCCAACACTTCATTGACGCCCGTTCTTTTCTTCCGTATTGAACATTGAAAAGAGCCCTAGATGGCTTCCACTGTTGAGAAACGAAGTGACTACCAATAGGATAATGTGACGCATCCATGGTCGGAGTATGACTGGATGGTTTGGAAGAGCAGAGCCAGATGAAGGCGAAAGGTCTGCACACAGGGCTGCTGACAAAAATGAGATCCAGGTGATTTCTCCCACTTTTATAGAAGAAATATAGTTTTCCGCTAGGGTGTCCTGTTTGCAGATCCTCTACATCCTGGCCAAACATCCTAAATATCCGGGAATACTCCCCTGATACGAACGTTTTTCCATTAATGCTTTGATGCGAAGCTGCATTGCTTCATCCTTCAATCCATCTACAACGCATGTTGTGTCTGTTCTGCAATCCATTATCACTCTCCCTGTCTTTTTCCGCTGCAGCGATTAGTTAACGTGGAAGCCACAGCCAGATCCATAGCAATATAGCGACATGTAACGATGATACAATGTCAACGAAGTCCCCTAGCGTACGATGTATACACGCACCGTTGAACCATTTCCGCTCAAAAAGTTTTGTGCAGCTCAAAACTTTGAGTGGATGAAATCCATTAGTAAAGATGGCATGCGGACAGATAAGAAGTATGAAAAAAGACCATGAGTACAGAACAGCATCGCGTTGAGGCAAGTGTTTCTCTCCATTTTACATCCTCTTTCCATCCGTTGGTGCTGTGTGACAGGGGCTTAACACTGAATGTCTTTATGTTACTATAAAAAATGGTCAGGATGTAATAGATTTGAATGAGGATCTTGTGAAGTAGAATTGATGAACACAGGGTGAAGGTATTAGCTTAACTTTAAATGACTGTATGTCAGATTGTATGTCTAAAACATGATTTGAAATCCTGGAGTAAGACTCCATAGCTTGGTGATGCATGTTACACTGCAATGAATAGTGATAATGGAAGAACTGGATATTAGTAACCATAGGAGAATATGATGAAATAATGTAGACTATTATTATGCTTAATAAAGACAAAGCAAAGAGTGAGATAACTAGTGTAAGAACTTGTTTAGTGAATTTATAGAGATTCATAGTGAATGAGAAGTATTATGAATGGTGTTAATATAAACTAATATAAACTATAAATTAGCTCGACTTCCTTTTCTCATCTCATGCTTTTAATTTCTTTGGCTTAATATTTATTTTACCTTTCTACACTTTGCATGTTGATGCTTATCTTTTAAGGGAATAGTGTGGTGGCATGTATTTATGCATTTTATGTAAATTGGTTTCAGTTACTATTGCAGGCACCATAGGATAATTAACTCTGCTATTTTAGCACTCTAACTCTGCTATTAGAGATTTGATTTCAGATTTCCTCTCCTCCTTTTCCTGCATATTTTCATGGCTACTTTGGTATTAGAATTCTGATGTGTTGAGAAACCAATTTCAGAGATAACCTTTAGGTGCTGTAAAACTTTTCCTTCCTTGGAAGCTGATCTGTTGCTCTTTGCTGTTCATGACCACTTTAAGTCTACCCATCATACAGGCTCACCAGCAGCAGTCTGAACTGTTCATTGTTTAAGCAATATAAGCATTAAAACAAAATGAGGGAGTGGGAATATAAAGCTATTACATATTGTGGAGAAAATGGGTAAATTTAATTGAATGGGGAAAGACTGGTTGATTTTCTGAATTTCTTTTTTAAAACACATACGAGAGAGAGAAAGAGAGAGAATGAAAATAATAGAAATATTGGCACATTCTATGAAATGTGAAGTATGAGAGTAGATTATTTTTAAAAAAGAGAATCAATAAAAACGGACAACTCCATTTCTGTGCTCCGTGTGTAATTCATTGTCATTAACAGCCAATTTTGCTCTAAAAGTCCCAGAGCAATAACTGTTTTACAGCACCCGAAGAAAAGATGCAGTATTTGACAAGGATGTTCCTTGTTGATGTAATACTGAAAAGAATGGGGAACTTAAACAATATATCCCAGACACTGTAGTGTCCTGATATTCAGAATTTCAACTGCCTTCACTTACGAGAATATAAAGAGTAAGAAAAACATTTATTTGTTCTAGAGACCAAGTCTTTTATCTCAACAAAAACGACAAAGAAATCTGACCACAAAGTAATCACTAGAGGGTTTAGAAAATCTTGTATAAATTCTTCAGTGAAACAATTTGAGCTTCAAGATTGCATTTCACATGGTCATAACTTTCAGCAGAATCTCATCTGTCATCATCAGGCTTCTGTATGGAAGTGTGTCTCACAGTTCCTCTGTTTCAAATTTGAGGCTGTCTATCTGATTGCCTATTTAACCTGGGTCTGTGTCATTGGACTTGGAGTTTGATTGATTGGTGTTTTGGTTTCTTTCTGTCTGTTTTGTGAGGTTTGATGGCTGCAAACACTCTGTTCTTGTGTTGGAGCTTTCAATGCAGCGTGGCTTCATGTGAAAGGACGGCTGCTATTCATCAGCAAGCTCGGTTTCAAGCCTGGTGCCTGGTGGGGGGTGTTTGGTTGGAGGCTCAGGGGAGTCTGTCTGTGCTCAGGTGTTTGTCTGTTTTGTGAGTGTGGAGAATCTTTGCTATTGAGAGTGGGGCTTCCAAATTGTTGACACGTGTGGCGAATCATCTTTCTATTATGCTGTCAGAGTCTTTTTCAATCTCTATGGCTTCTCTGATGATTCTGTGCTGGGGCTTTCTATAGTGGGCTAGGGTTTTGTGCCCTGGAAGTTGATTGTTGTGACCTGTGGTTTTCATGTGTTGGACTAGTGAGGTGGTGTGTTCAGCTTTTTTACTGCATTTTGTGTTATCTAGGCGGAACTTATTCTTCTTATTGGTCTGTCATGTATGTGGCCAGCATGATGGACAGGAATTTCGTATATGCCTGGTTTTCCAGGCATATTTTGTCCTTTTGGGGTTCCTCAGGATGGCTCTATTTTTTTGTCTGTTTTGAAGGCAGTCTTGATGTGATGCCTGGGTAGTATCTTTACTGATTTTTTCTGTAGTACCTCTTATGTAGGCAGACAGCTGTTCCATAGGTTTGTTGGTCTTCTAGGTCTCTGTTAGTCTTGGTGTTTTTTGTGGATCAAATTGGTGATTTTGTTTTTGTGGAAGCACATTGGCTGTCAATACTTCAGTCAGGGTGCATAGTTTAGTCTTTATATGTGTCTGTATCTGCCAGGCATTTGGTTCTGGTAATTAGTGTTTTCGCCAACGGAATTTATCTGTGCTGGGGGTGGTGGGATTGGGTGCGTCTTGAGGTAGCGGTTGGTGGTGTGTTTTCTTTTGGAATATGGTGTGTCCAGTGTGCCATCTGTTCTTTTGTAGATTAGTAAATCTAGGAATGGTAGTTGTTGTTTATTTCCGTTTCCATGGTGAACTTGATTTTGGGGTGTGTCTTGTTTAGGTGTGTTAGGAAATTGGTTTGGTTTTTCTTTTCCATGGGCCAAATCACAAATGGTGTCATCAATGTATCTTAGCCATAGTTTGGGTTGGTGGGTGGCATTAAGCCAGGGCTTGCATCTCGGATTTCGCACACTGATCGAATTCTTCATGAACAGGTTTGCAATGATGGGTGACAGTGGTGATCCCTAGGGGCTCCTTCAATTTGCTTGTATCTTTGTCCTTTGTATATGAATATGTGTTGGTTAGGCAGTGTTCTGTTATGTTCCATGAGTCTTTAGCTGTTGGTATTTATTTTTAATGATTCAAGAGTTTCTTTTATCGGGACTTGAGTGAATAGTGAAACCACGTCGAAACTTACAAGCAGAGCTTCTTGTTCTACGTGTAGATCTTTGATTATTTCTAAGAAGTGGTATGAGTTTTGTACACATGAAGCTGCGGTTTCAGGCATCGGGCTGTAGTTGTTTTGCTAACTATTTAGCTAGGTTTTGTATGGTGTTCCTAGATGAACACAAAAATGCAGTAAAAAAGCTGGAACACACTCCTCACTAGTCAACACATTGAAAACACAGGTTCACAACATCAACTTCAATGGCACTGAAACCCAAGCACTATATGAAACCCAACCACAAGAATCATTCAGAGGAAAGCCATAGAGATTGAAAAAAGACCTGACGAGCATGAATAGAAGAGATGATTCCAGCAAGACTGTTCAATCATTTGTGAAACCTGCAGCTCTCAAAATAGAAAGATCTCCACACACAACAGACAAACACCTGAGCACAGACAGACTCCTCTGATGCCTCCAACTTCAAACACCCGCCCCACAGCACCCAGGTGGAAACCGCAGCTTGCTAATGAACAGCAGCCGTCCTTTACACGAAGCCAGCTTCACTGAAAGCTCCAACACAAGAACAGAGTGTTGCCAGCCAATCAAAGCCACAAACAGACAGAAGGAAACCAGAAACACCAATCAAGTCAAACTCCAAGTCCAATGAACACAGACCCAGGTACCTAGCCAATCGAGATGGACCAGCTTCGAACTTTGAAAACCAGGAGCCTGGAGAGACCAATCATACAACAGACCTTGAGTGGATTGGCAGATGGATTCTGCTAGAAACGTTGCTACAACTTTAACAGCATACAATGAGTGGATACGTGGGATAATACCCGAAGGAAGCTAAACAGCACACACACACACACACACACACACACACTATATATATATATATAATCAACTGTGAGCTTCTTCAATTCTGCAAGTACAGTCTCTAAGTTCTGTTATGAATTTTGAGGGAAAAGAAAAATGAATTGTATTAGTAAGGGATGCGCAGCCTATGTCAAAACTATTAACTAGAGGGTAGAATCCATTGGAAGTCACTGCGTCCTTTGAGGGTCTTGTAAAATACAGGGAGTCCTCAACGTATGACCATAAAAAAAACTATCCATTAGGTTGTAAGTTGTGACAGTCATGAAATGGGTTGATCACGTAAATGATCCAATTTAATGACCTTTTTTCTGATGATCATTGAATGAATGTGACAATTGAAGGGCATAACTTCTCTCTTCCAGACTTTGGATATTGTATTTCATTGCCTTGGGTCCATAGAGCTCGTGGCTTTCACGGAGAGAGCAATATTCATGAAATCACTGCTTTCATCAGAATGACAAAAACAGCATAGTGATGTGCTCTGTGTGATCTCATACCCATAAAAAAAAGGTATAGGGATTGCAGCATGACACTTGCAACACTGCTTTCAAAAGTCTGATTGTCCTTCATCTTCATGGAAGCATCTGCCTGCATAATGTTCCTTATAAAACAGATTTAGGATTCTTGCTAATTGTGTCATCCTCACATCATTGATTTAAACCAGGAAAAATAGACAGGACCTGCCAGTTCTATATGTTGTCACTTGCCAGCTGTCAGTGGAGCTGGCAACAGACTCAGACAGTGAGGAGGTTGGGGAAGAACTTGGGCCAGTCCTGGAGGCTTTGGTGGATGCTCTGCATCAGAAGCAGAGAAAAGGCCATCCAACATTTGCCAGCTGACTTCGGAGTCAGAGATAAGTGGGGAAGTAGAACAGTTGGAGCCTGTTCCAGATGCGCGTATGTGCAGAGTTGACAGAAAAGGAGAACAATTAAGTAACAGGGCCCAACTCAGGAAGAAATTGAATGTTGTTAGTTGTTACAGTGGGTTCTAACCCACTGTAACAACATTGCTAAAAAGGCATTAAGAGTTATTAACTTAATCCTGCAAAGCTTTTTCTCTGATAATATTGTACTACTAACTAGAACATATAAAATATTTGCAAGACCAATTTGTTCTGTATGCAAATAACCGGCTTCAAATAACACATTCCGATTGGCTACTGAGAACGAAAAGGGATTGGTTCCT
>BHFT01007779.1:0-10190 GCA_004320025.1 Laticauda laticaudata | reverse complement strand
GCATGCTTATACTTTTCAGAGGTCCGATATTGTTCTATGTACAATTCTTGTTTTATTGATTGCATGTAATATTCTAAATTTCTGAGATTGTGGATTTAAAGTTTTCATGAGCTGTAAGCCATCATCATCACAATTATGACAAATCACGGCTTGAACTATCCTGCTTTGTATGTAATGAGTCTATCTCATATATTAATTTCACCTTTTAAATTGCATTACTGAAATAAATGAACTTTTGCACGATATTCTAATTTTTTGAGTTTCACCTGTACTTTTCTTTCTTACCAATTTGTGAGAGGCAAGCATACATGCACTAAATGGTATGCCTTTAGTGGTGCCTGCAGAAGACATGGAAAGACATTAGAGCACAGTGTGATTTATAGGTTACACTGCTGGAGTAACTTTGTAGGAGAACACCCTGTGGGAAGATGCTGTTTCTCATCAGCAAGTTGCAAATATCATTAGTTCTGTGCTTCATCAGATTGGTGGGTTTACTTAGCTGAAGGTGTTGTTTGTACCATCTTTTAGGACAGCAACATTATGGACAACAGCATAAGATCGGAATTACAGCCCTGTTGAATCATCTTAGTCTCATATTTTGTTCTCACAATCAGATGTCTGTGGGGTATTTACAAACAGGACACAGAGACATACCTCTTTCCTGTCTCTGTTCTGATGAAACCAATATTTGACAGAATGCTTTTAAAATGCTTTTAAAAAACATATGAAGAATGGTTACAGGAACTGGGCTGCCACAGAGAGGAGAGGGCAAGCTATTTTCTAAACTCAAAGGCCAGACAAGGAATAATGGATGGAAACTGAACAAGGAGATATTTAACATTGAATAAGGAGAAACTTTCTGACAGTGAGAACAACTAACCAATTGAACAGTTTGCTTTTGGAAGTTGTGGGAGCGCCATCACTTGACACTTTCAAGAAGAGATTGGACTGCCATCTGTCAGAAATGGTGTAGGGTCTCCTGCTTGGGCAGGGAATTGGACTAGATGACCTGCAAGGTCCCTTCCAACTCTGATTATCTCTTATCTGTTAAATGCTGGGGTACCCTGAATCTTCATGCCAACCACACTTGAAAGACTTGTACTTTATAAATTTACACAATTCCTTTTCAGCCCACCTAAATTGGTGACTATCTCTGTTTTTCATAAGTTCTATATATGCTTCCAATCAGTTTTATAGGATTGTCTCTTGTCCAATTATTTCAAAAGGAAGAAAAACTTCCCTGTGTCCCCATTTTTTTTTAATAGCATGCAAAATGTTATGCACCTCAGTCAAAACCCACTAAGTTATTTTTTTTCCAAGTCCCAAACATTGCAGTCCCAATTTTGGGGGGATGGCATCCGGTTAAAGGAAGGCTGCAGAGGAAAACAATATGTGGAAGTTTCCAAAACTGCATAATACATAAAACAGAGAGAAAAGGCTTTATCTGTGATTGAGGTGTCTGAATCTCACCATTTGGCTTTCTACTGAAGGTAATCTCTGGTATTATTCAAGAACTTTGATAATTGCAGCATGAGAAACAACTTAAGTATCCCAGAAATCAATGGCCTCCCTTTAGATATTGATCAAGTTCTTCCTGCCCTGCAGATATATTCTCACAATCTAGGAGCTCAGGATCCCTGTCAGGAGCTGCCATACATAATCAAAACTCTCTTCTCAACACATTCTCTGGCTTTGCTTTTTTCGTCCAAGGGGTAGCAGTGTTATCTAGTTGGAATTATTGATTGACAGACTCAAGTGGCACTGCCCCCAGCATTTACACATTTAATAGGCTTGGAGGGTGGGAAGCCATTAGAATGTAATGGCGTCCTGATTTTTCAAATGCACCCCAGTGAGCTATACAGCCTATTTGTAAATCAATGAATTAATTATTGTCGAGATAAACACAGTGCTTTGCAACAGAAACTCTAAGGTGCCCACAGAAATGACACCAATCATCATCTCATTCCTCATTCAAATGTTTTCTTGCCACATTGTGTCCTCCCCCCTCTCCTGTACTGTTTGCTATCTGGAAGTCTGGGTAACCTATAGCTGCATATAACTCTCCAAGTTCATGTTATTCTTCCCATGTGTCTCAAGATCATGCTGCTGAAAGTAGGAACAAAATGGTTACATTTCAGCTATAGTTTTTAGGTTAAAAACCTGAAATAAAGGTGGAAATCGGAATGTAAGTTTTTTTCAGAGTTGAACTCCCATTTCTATATTTAAACCCTCTTAAACCTCAATATTTATTACAATTGCTTTGTCAAACCCCCCACCTTATTTTTTTTGCTACAATAGCAATACTGCCAAGTTAGTTAAGATGAGAGAAGGACTGGCCCTGGTATCAGTTCAGTTTCTGTGGCTGAGGATGATCTTGAATCCAGATGTCCTTTGTTCATTTCAATATTTCTTTGCACTAATTGCATTATTTCTTGCAAGAGATGCCCTTGTTTTGAATAAATATCCAGTAGAGTGACATATAAAACTGATGTTTTTGCTTGCTTTGGAAAATAGGACTATTTAGGTTTTGACCTGATCGGAAATGGAACATGAATCTCAAAACCTTCCAAAATGCTTATTACCAATTAATTAATTAATTAACTCTTCATGTTTAAGAAACTCTTCAGGAATAAAAATGGATACTTTTTCAATACACATATACACACACACACACACACACACACACACACATTACTCTTATTGCATTCAGCACACACACACACACATTACTCTTATTGCATTCACCCACTTCATGGGTACAAAACATTAGATCATTCAAGAAAAATACAAATATATAAAAAAAGAAAGTTTATTATAGGTTTAATGATAAAATGTGAATGCTGTAGGCTCTTTTGCATGTAGATGGTGAGGTATATGAAGTTTAAAAAACAAGAGGTTTTTTAAGAAGTTAAAAACATTGTTTAAAAAACATTGAAGGAAATATTGTAGAGATATGGTAGAAGGAAGGATGCTAGAAAAGGTATGGAGAACTATAAATATATAATGTTAGTGGAGCCTACTTTGTATTGCTTCCTTTTCTTTTTCTGACTTCATTCCATTAATTTCTTTTTCTCACTGTTTCTTCATTCATTTCTATCTTTTGCATAATGTTGCTTACCCTAAAAAGGTAAAGGATGATGGGTGTGCATGTAATGTATTATACTATTGAGTTCCAACCTGGAGCTCACCAAACAAGCCAGAATGCACCGTCCCCTCCTTTCCTGCGATGTCTTCACGAAGCCGTCAGCTTTCCTACCACGCATCCCGATGTCCTCATCAAGCTGCCAGCTGCCTTCCTGCCTTTCCTGCCCATCGAGGAGAGACAGTGCAGCCAGATCGCGATGGCATGGGCAGCTTGCCAGATGAGTCGGGTGTCTGGAGCTGTGGGATGTGAGTACTGCCTGGGGACAGGTTACACGGCTACGGTGGCTCATTGGGCTGGTTCTGATTCCCAACTGACAGGCACCGAAGACATGAGGCGCAGATTGGTGGAAGGGTTTTCTAACTATCGGATGGTAGTTACCGGTTTGGCAGATAACGGGGAAATAGAAAGGGTTGCGTTAGGGTATGTAGGAATGCCGGGGAGGCGGATGCTGTACCGCTGACTTTGAATGAATCATTGCTTCTTGGGCTTGCTGGTATTGTAGCATGGAGTAAAGATACTACCGGAACGCCTGTTTGGTCTGTATTTATTTCATCCATTCTATTGCCTGCCAGACTTGCTAAGAGTAGCTGGGATATAGCTTTATAGCATTTAAGCTGAAAAAAAATATATATGTAATTTGTTAATTCAAATTACATGCAAATACAGAAACACAGAGAGATATAAGCATATATTTGTGCAGATGTACATATATGCTGTGATCTGAACACCAACAAAGCCATAATTCTACTGTATAAATGTCCCATTCACTCTCTTGTCATTTCCGTACAAGGATGTTTTTGCAACATTTTAATATTTTCCTGGATGTTTAAGTAATGGGAGAGTGGGAAAAAATAACTTTCATACTCATTGCAGTGGGACTTTGACTACTAAAAATAATTAGACCTAGAGGGAACGATTCTCGCATATTGCCAATGCCAACCATCTAACTCCTCAAAGCAAGCCAATTTTAGCTCAAAGCATACTGAAGCTCTCCCAATAGGATTACTTATCATCATGATATATGCATGTTATTACCAGTTTTCCAAATCTGGTATGCTGCAGATACTCTGGACTACAATTCTCAGAGTCCTTAGCCAGTGTGTCCAAGGCCTAAAAATTTCAGTTCCAATTTCTAACACACCAAGAATAGGCTGGGAAGATGTTATCATATATTTTCCTTGCAATACAGAGGAAGGCTGAATAAAAGACTGTAGCTCTGTAAGTCTGAAATAGAAAAAAGATTAATATTTTGAAAAAAAGTTGTCTCAGAAGCAAGCATACCTGGTGTAGCAAGTACATCAGCCAAGTGTAAAAGAGGGCAGAAATGCCTTCAATCAATCAATCAGCATAGAACTGGAAGGGACCTTGGAGGTCTTCTAGTCCAACCCCCTGTTCAAGCAGGAGACCACATATCATTTCAGACAAGTGACTGTCCAATCTTTTCTTAAAAACCTCCAGTGATGAAGCGCTCACGATTTCTGAAGGCAAGCTGCTCCAGAGGTTAATTATCCTCACTGTTAGGAAGTTTCTCCTTAATTCCAGGTTAATTCTAGACCCACAGGCATGGCTAGTACTGGCAAATAGAATGCAGTGCTGCTTTAAATCTGTAAAGATTCTCAGTCATCCAGGTCATGGTTGTCTCAGAGGTGCTTTTTCAGAAGGCAACTGGAGTTTCTTGTTTTTTCCTTTTGAAGACATTTTGCTTGTCATCCAAGAAGCTTCTTCAACTCTGACAGGATAGTGGTGAATGGAAGAATTTATATTCCTTGCAGATAGTTGGTAATCTGCATCCTTTTAGAGGGTCGTTGAAGCACTTGGAGGACAGATTACCAGCAAGGAATATACATCCTTCCATTCCCCACTATCCTGTCAGAACTGAAGAAGCTTCTTGGATGCAAAGCAAAACGTCTTCAAAAGAAAAAAAAACAAGAAACTCCAGTTGCCTCCTGAAAATGCACCTTTGGGGCAGTGCTGCTTTGTGCTCCTCTTTAAAATGCCTGGGTTCAAGAGCTGCTATTTAATTCTCTACAATGCTCAGAATGGCACTCTCTTATGAACACTGTGGTTAATATGCATGGTGCTTCTGGTCTCACTGGTCAGGCATTACTGCCAGATAAGCTGACTGGCATACTGTAACTAGTCAATGCTTCTACCAGATATAAGAATTGTGATGTTTCAAGTTATTTAGGCAAGCACAGCCCTCTACCTTCATTGCTTTTACAATGTTCATCTTGGCTCAGACTAAGACAAAATTTCTCTGTGATGAAATTAATCAAAGTACCCCAGAAAAGTGCTAGATACAATTGTTTCTAATGGCTTATTCATTAGTAATTGCATCCACATAATATGCCTAACCCGATTACCAATGTTTATGCAATATATTAAATCATAAATTAACAAAACAGGTTGGGTTCATAGACATGTTAAGTCATAACAAAAATAAATCAAGCTGTGCTACTTAATCTACAGGGCTTTTTCTGACCTAGTTGAACATGTTATATGAACATAAACATTTAATTGTATTTCAGATCAAAACTTATGGTTTTGCTTGGAATGAAGCTTACAGGTAGCATTAAAGGTAAAGGTAATTCCCCTTGCACATATTGTATGTGCTAGTCATTTCTGGCTCTAGGGGATGGTGCTCATCTCTGTTTCAAAGCCAAAGAGCCAGTGCTGTCCGAAAATGTCTCTGTGGTCATGTGGGCAGCATGACTAAATGCCGAAGGTACAGAGAACGCTGTTACCTTCCTACCAAAGGTGGTCCCTATTTTTCTACTTGCATTTTTACATGTTTTCCAACTGCTGGTTTGGCAGAAGCTGGGACAAGTAACAGGAGCTCACTCTGTTGCATGGCACTAGGGATTCAAACCGCTAAGCTGCCGACCTTTTGATTGACAAGCTCAGTGTCTTAGCCATTGAGCCACCCTGTCCCTTCACAGGTAGCATTATTATCATGCGAAGAATAGTAGTCCAGAAAGATGAATAAGGGGTGAACCAATATAATATGCTGAAAGAATGTCTTCTGAACAATAGAACCAAATCAGTATGAAATCTGTCTACTATATTGCAGTCTCAGCTCCACCCTTCCACTAGCATGTTGGGTTTTTCACTAATTGCATTTAAACAAACATGCCCTGGCAACTGTTTTTTTCCTGCTGTGTCCTTATCATGTTCCCGTCTTCTTGCCCACAAATAATCAAGGAAACAAATTTAAATATCAATAGTAATACACCAAGATAACATACAATTTTCCCACTGTCCAAGAGCAGCCTGAAGGTAGGTAAATCTGTGAGCTTTGCCATCATTATATTAAAGTGGAGTCAGGTGACTGACTGTGACAGAGCAACAGAGACAAAATGGAGATGGCCAGTGGGGAGGTTTTATGCTGGTCTACTTTTCTATTAACTCAAGTATAGGTGAAGAGTGTGATCCTTCATGAATGGGAGAAGTCTTAAGACCAGAAGAGGTATTCAGCCAGTTCTGACAGGTTCTGGAGAACCAGTAGCGGAAATTTTGAGTAGTTCAGAGAACTGGTAAATACCATTTCTGGTTGGTCTCACCCCCATCTATTTGCTGCCTCCTGGGTCCCAGCTGATCGGAGCCCCAACTGATCAACTGGATCTTCTTTTGTTGCCCTGCACAGGGGAACGGAGCTGGAAAGCAGGTTAGTGGGATGTGGTGGAAATGGGGATTTTACAGTATCCTTCCCCTGCCACACTCACCAAGCCATACCCACCAAACCACACCAAGCCGACTAAGCCACGCAATACCCACCAAGCCACGCCCATAAAACCAATAGTAAAAAATATTGAATACTACCACTACTTAAGACTCTGAAAGATCACTGTTCATAAAGAATATGTGCATAGTATTTTCCACTCTGGAAAGAGTTAAATAAATGCCAAGAATCATTAAATAAATGCCAAGAAATGCCTGCCTCCTCCTCATTCTGCTGAGGAAAACAACTTTGGTGGAATAGGATGTTAATAATTTTACAATGGTAAAAATGTGTCTATTACGATTTATTAGCTAATATAATGCTTTCCTCACTATGTCCTTTTTGTCTTTTCTCATAAGTTGAACCATTTTTGCTGAAACTCTTGAGCTTCAAACATTTTATTATTAGCTCCTTATTTTCAACAGTTATTATAACTCTCTGGCTAGCATGGAAGACAAAGTTTGGTTCCCAAAGTCAACTTCTGCAAAACTCATTCTGTATGACGGAATGCTATATCTCTTTCAGCTGGGATATTTTTTCCTAACCCGTTCATTTAATTTAAGCCAAGTTTTATCATGTCAATTTATATCACACATATTTATGTGTGAGCACATGCACACACACGCACACACACACACTGCAATCAATAACAATATGAACTTTTCAGGCAGCTTCTTGTTCTTTCGTCTCTCTCCATTTTACCTGAACGTGGAACATTCAAAATAAGGACATCAGCAGCTATGGAAGTTGAAAGAAACTCAATGCTGGCAGAATGAAAAGCCTCCACACAGATTCAATGTCATAGTTCAAATTGAAAGTGTCATAGATGGTGATCACAAAGGCCCCTGTTTTGGGGTGAGGCTTATCAGTGCTTTCAAAATACTTACCATAATGGGTACAGATGGTGCCCGCCAGTTTTCCACAGCTCCCAGCCACAAACAGATGTCTTTGTTACATGCAACATGACCGCATGTAACAAAATATGACAGGAAGCATAGGTAGAGAAGGAAACAGTGCATCCCTCCCTTCCTTCCTCTCTCTACCCTGCTGCACCCCCTCTTTTAACTCAAATTGGCTGGCAAGCCTGAATTTTTGCTCCCGGCATCAAACTCTTCTGTGATGCCTCTTTGAACAGCAGACAGCTTGCTAACCTGCCTCATGTGGGTGTTACAAATGGATTAGCTACTTCAGGCTTAAGTCTGAATAGGAATCACAACTCTTCTCACATGTCTGGGCTCCTGGGAATACAGGAGGAGGCTTCTTGCAATAGCTCCTTCCCAGGAATTCCATTCTTTCATGCCAGCTAAACACCCAGAAAATGTGCATTTAGCAAGAAACAGAGGTTCACGTACCATTTCTCACACTGCTCAGAGAGAGATCTAAAGGGAGAAGAGCAACTTTACCCAAAGCTCAGAGGCAGAGTGGCTTTCTTCTTCCTCTGCTTTTTTTTTCCTCCCATGTTTTCTTGTTTGTTTTATTTTTGCTTTTACACTTTACTTCCCATTGTTGATAGAAGGAAAATGCATGCAAGCTGCAGGGCTGACATATATTTCAGTCAGCACAGGAAAAGGGATATTTGGGGATTAGAGAGGTTATGGATTCTATGGATCAAAGGCTTCTTGATAATTGCTTCATTTTCCCTTTATAGTCTTGGTATATCAGATGGACCAGGTTGGGAGATGGTGCTGCAGCAGGTGAGGAGGTAGGCTGCAAGGTCAAAGTTATCGTTCCATGATGGAACTCAATATCTTCATCAAGAAGTGATGTTCTATAGTCTTACAGGACTTTTTTTTTCTTTGCTCACAACTCCCATCCAGGTGCTGAGTTTTATTTTTATTAAACATCAATTAATCAAAACATAACTTTTCTATATTTGACAAGACCTTCCTATGCATATCTAGTTGTTATGTTACTCACAATCCTGTGAATAAACCATGCATGGCAGATGGGATTGAATCTACAAGGGAGAGTTGCATCTACCACACTGTGAATCATGCACAGCAACCTGGAATCTCTTCTTTTTGGGTCTACTATTCATAGATCTCAAACTTAATCAGTGAAGTGATTCCTTTCTTCCTTCCTTTCATCCACAGGGGAAAAAATCATTGCCTGTCCCTTATATGCAATAGAAGATGCTGTTCATCCTCATGGCTATACACAAGAAGAGCTGCCTCTGGTTGCCTCTTTGGGCTCTGATATGGTCAGATCTGGAACAAAGCAACTCAAATTTGTTCAGTCAAATGAGTACCATATAAGAATTATATGATCACTACAAAAGTGTAGATGAAATATAAAACAGATGGACAAAAGGTAGTTTTTTAAAAAATATCCAATATTCTTATCAACAAGTTTGAAGGCCAATATGTGGTAAGTTCAAGCTCAGAAGAAATGCACTGGAATATGCTTGACATCTAAAGGATAGAATAAACCTAGTCCTCCCATAATAACCGGAAACTAGGCTATTTTGCTGTTTACAATGGTTTGGTTTATGTGAGCATTGGAGGCAAATACAGCTACAGATGTGTTTAAAAAATATTGTGTACTAGGATTATTTATCTGTATTTATTGTAGGAGACAACCAGACTGAGTCCGAGGGAAGGGTCAAACATGTCATAAGTCACAAGTTTCTTCATGCCCACAAGAGATCAAAATTGAGCCCACTTTGAATTCCACTGTCATTTATCTATGGGCTGTTAGTAGTGAAATAAATCTTTATACCCATTTCAACTGCCTGGACAGTTCACTAATTGTCAACAACCTGGCAAGGTAATTCTACCAGAGGCATTTATTTGGAGTGTTCAGAGTTTATCTGCAGTGCTGGAATGTCCGATCACCAGTTCAGACCAGCAACCTTTTTTGGATGGTAGGAATGCATGATATTGCCCCTTATGCATCCTTAAAACTATGAAGGTGACCTCCAGGTATATTTTCTTGTCAGTTTTCTAAGTACAATTTTTAATCTCTCACTTAAAGCTCTGCTATCCGTTTGTCTGTGGCATGTGACTGTCTCCTACACTCTGCTTTGATGAGGTAGCTTGTTCCTCTGATTATTCCTCTGAATCAATGGTTAAGCCCCTGTCACATAGCACCAATGGATGGAAAGAGGATGTAAAATGGAGAGAAACACTTGTCATCTGTTGGTTAACGCGATGCATCCATTCTGTACTCACTGCGCCCATTTTTCATCCTCTCTATCCGTCCAGCATCCGTCGATTGACATTTCATCCGCTCAAAAAGTTTTGAGCTGCATAAAACTTTTTGAGCGGAAAATGTATCCAACGCGTCCATTCTGCATCCACAACGCATACGGGGAACATCCGTTCTACA
>BHFT01007778.1:0-11884 GCA_004320025.1 Laticauda laticaudata | reverse complement strand
GGCTGATAGCTTCCATGCCACGCTGCATTGAGGCAGTAACTGCTGCAAAAGGGGCCCAAACCAAGTACTGAGTACATCTACATGCTTATACTTTTCAGAGGTCTGATATTGTTCTCTGCACAATCCTTGTTTTATTGATTGCATGTAATATTCTAATTTTCTGAGATTGTGGATTTGGAGTTTTCATGAGCTGTAGGCCATAATCATCTCAATTATGACAAATCATGGCTTGAACTATCTTGCTTTGTATGTAATGAGTCTATCTCATATATTAGTTTCACCTTTTAAGTTGCATTGCTGTAATAAATGAACTTTTGCATGATATTCTAATTTTTCGAGTTTCACCTGGATAAGCATAATTGTAGTTTTAGCCCTTTCTTTAAAGTTATACTATGACTCTCTGTTTTTCTATAATCTATTCTACCTCATTGTCAAAACCATAGATTATAACTTACATTTTTCTGTTTTACCCAAAACAGCCCATAAGGGGTTTCCACCCAGCAATAAATGAAGACATTATTTTGTCTCTAATCAAACACATCAATCTGACAATTGGTTCTGTGGTTGATGTCCTCATTTCTTCCTGCCAGAAACTGCAGGTTCACCCACCTTTACCTTTTGAGGACAGGGCAGAATTGATCCATTGAGATTAACAGCAACACTTGGATTTATTTACCAATAAACAAGGTGAATATACAAGGTTACACTCAGAGAAAAACCACTTTTGGGAAGTAGCAAATCCATGACATTGCAAGCAACTGTACATTTGGTGTTTGCTATTGCTTTCTTCCCAGATGGTTATTTTGATTTTTCAATCTAGTCAGCCATTCTGATGTTATTCCCAAATGGACTTCTCTACAGATCCTAAACAAGCCTGATGCTGCCAAAGCCAGACAAAATATCCAGGCACTGCCACATGTTTGACATCTGGAAAAGATGAGAGCTGGGGAATTGGGGGAAAAGGGAGGTGGCCTACATATAAAATAGAGTAAGTTTAGTTTGATTCCATCACCTTTTCCCATTTTTACACTCTTATCCACTTTTATATTCCCAGAAAGAGATTTCAATTTACTTCCTGGGAACTGGAGAAAAAGCTTAAGAGGTCCTAATGGTCTGTTGCAATGATTTTCTATCCTTTACTTGGAAAGAGGAAAGCAGGACATCTGGAAGACAAGTAGTCAGGCAATAGGATTCTGTAATGACGTATCTTGTTATTCAAAAACAAGTTTTGCAGATCCATGTCTGGGTGTAAAAAGATTTGAAGAATGCTTATGAAGTAAGATGACATACAGGTGTTTGTCAGTGGGAGGATTTATTGAATTTTGACATGCCATGAGAGAAAGAATGAATTGAATTTTCTATTTTGATCTCTTTTCTTCTCAAGGTCATCCCTTGCTGTGCCTTTCACTTGTCAGTTTGCACTGATATTCATAACCCAAGCAATTCTTTCTCTGTCAAAAATACAAAAGAAACAAGTCACTTCTGAATCAGCAATAACAGATGAGGCTCATAACTCAGTACCAGGAAAAAAAATGCAAAATTGGGTTTGATTTGGTTTGTTGAAGTGTCTGGGTATCAGGCAATGAAATAAACAAACTCTTCTCCCCTCTCTATTCTTTCTAAAAAACAGCATTTTATTTTTCCACTTGAAGAAACACAAACATATTTTTCAGAGACAGCATTTATTACTTTTCACAGTTTGGATCAAGGTGAGTGACAATAAGTAATTTCAGAATATCCTCTTTTTTCCTCCCAAATTTCCCCTGCTGATGATAGTTTTTGATTTGGGCATTTATTCTCTCAATCTGTTCATATTCATTATCATTTTAGTGAGTCATTCATTATTAAGTCCTCTAAGAAAGGTTTTGTTCAGGGCTACTGAATGATGAGGGAAAAATACAACTGTTCTGTCCGGAAAAAAGCGAGGTAGACTGGGTTCCAACAAAGTCTTTATTAAAGCAAGCAACAGTAACAGAATGGTTTGGCTGAAGCTGCGCGCCTTTTTTATATAGGCTTGCGCCTGTCCGGTTGTAGCCAAATTGGCAGCTATTTGACTTTGCCGCCCTTTCAGCGTTCTCTTTGGATTGGTTCCTAATGAACCAATGCCATACAGAATCGACTTACACTTCTCTACATCTCTAGCAATATCGACTGACGTTAGCAGATTAGCTTAATGCGTCTGGGAGTTAATACCATCCAACAGAAACCTACCCCTTAAGTTGTTAAGTCCCTACCCGTATGTGCACCTTATACCATGGCCCCCTATCAAGTGATACTTACCACATAACCTCTAACCACTATATACGATCGATCGCCGCGACTAATTGTAGTTATCAATCACAGGAGTTTTTAATCTCATTAGTTATGAGTGCCAGTCAGCCGCTATCACCATATTACGCTGGTAACGTAGCGCGCACGGTAGTGTGGGTCTACTTCGTGACTCTTTTGCTTGCGTGGGTTCATTTTTGCTGGAGCTTTGAGCGGTTTGGATCGGGATCGGCTGTCTCTCTGGTTCTTTTCTCCATGGAACCGCCTGAAGGTGAGTCAGCAGGATGCTTACCGCTTGGTTGCAAGCCCGGTGGTTTTGCCGCTCCTCCTGGTTTTTCCCGGGCATAGGATCGAGCTGGCTTTGCTGGCCCCTTCCAGATGGGTTCTCATTCCTGGTGATATTTTCTGCCAGTTTCATCTAACCATAAGTGTTCTTTCTGCTCTTTTTGACTGGGTTAGATGTTCTGTTTATTTTATAACAGTTCTTTTTTTCCCTTCCAGTATATTTTTTGTATTCCCCCCCCCTTTGGTTTTGTTTTTCATCAATTTTTATTGTGAAGATTGCGCGGTCGTATTTTGTGTATGTATTTCGGGAACGAAGCTGTGTATGTCCGCTCCATTCCTGCCATCTGTCTATGTCCAGACGGTAGGACGGGCGCATGTTATTTGTGCTGAATTGTGGCTGGAAAGCCATAGAGGGTCCCCAGTAAATTTTTTTGCGTTAGACTAGCGTCGCCAATTTCAAATGTGCGGAAACGGCTGGAGAGTCAGGGGGTTTCTCAAAGTGTAGTCTTGGATGTAACCTATCCAAATGTGATTCTAAAGTTTCTCCCATTAACAATTATGCCAGGCATCTTTTAGTCACAGTACTGGGGGTGATATTTTAAGGGTGATGTAAATGGTTCACTTATTCCTGGACATTCCCTTGGGTCATTTTTTCCAAACCTCCTTGGAAACGCTGGACCATTCTCTCATGCCCTACCTATTTGCCACCGGTGGCTTAGCGGCGGTTCATGTGCATGGCGTATGCCTAAATAGAGGCTAGTACTGTCAAATTGTTATAGCAGTTAGTTGTGGCCATTGTCGGCACTAGGACGTCTGGCCACCCATGGCTTGCGAATAGCTCTGTTTGAGCTTTAGATAATGAGACGTCGTTGTTTTAGATGACATTACTGTGACTTCTAACAATTTGGTATGCTCTCAACAAAAATCTGTAGTTCCCCTGGGTTAGGACCCGCAAAGCTCAATATGGATCTGAAACCAGGGCCTGGTGGGAGTTTTCCCAGTCCCTTATAGGAGCTTGTGTGTGATGGCCTGGTTTTTTGGTATTTTTGCATGTAGCAACCCAGTATTCAATATCTCTGTCCTAAACCAGAGCCCATACTGCTCCTAGCCAAAGGCTTTTCATTTTCACGATGCTGGGTGGCCTCATAAGCATATCCCAAAACTCTAGTGTTGTAATTTTGGAAGGAATTACCACCCATCACCCCAAAAACACCCCTTTTGTATTGACAGTTAATCTGTCTGGCCCGGGAAAGGTTTAAAGTTTTTAGTTTTTTTGTTTCCGCCAGCCTTTACCTACCTAATTTAAAAATGTGGGCAGTCACTGGGTCTTTAGCATTGCTCTGGAGACATCAATTTGCAGATATTGGTTAGCTCGGGCAAGTTTCTATTGCAGGGTGGTAATTTGTTTGGCACCCGGGGTCTTGCCTCCGTCATGACAGCAGTGTTTTGACTTAATGCATCTGCATGGGAAGATCTTGTTTCCCAGGTCGATGTTATCAAAGTGTACGAGTACCGCTTGCCTAAGGAATCTGACCATCTAGTCATTTCAGGGAGATTAAAATGTCTGTGTGGGTTTGTTTCCCACTAAAAATTCCTAGTAGTGGTTTATGGTCAGTCACAATTGAAAATGTTCTCCCATAGAGGTATGGCTGAAAAACAGTTTAATCGTGACAGTTGCAAGGGCTTCTCTGTCTAGTTGCTATAGTTTGCGTTCTCTCTTTAGATAGTGTTTTATCGAGTTAAAAACAAGGGTGCCCTCTCTCCGTCAGCTAGTTTGGTGGTTCAGGATGGCACCGACTCCAAATGGTTGAGGCATCACAGTAAGTGACCGTCAATGGAGTCTGTTATCTTAACTGAATAAGAACGCATGTCATGAGGTTAAAATATTTTTTTATGCCTTTGGATATGCTTTTTGTTCTCTATGCCCCAAGTCCTATTAGTTTTCTTATCCAATAAACTATGTAAAAAGTTCTGCTATCATTGCCTTGTGAGGGAGGGAAACGTTTTATAGAAGATTATTAGACCCAAAATGCTTGTAACTCCGTTTTGTTTTTTGGCTGTGGTGCGTCTCTAATAGCCTTGACTTTTTTTGTAGGTGTATACCCTTACCGTCAATTAAATAACCCAAAAATTCGACGCGATCAGTCACTTAAACAGCATTTTTCTTTTTTGACCTTCAGGGCGGATTCTCTAAATTTTGTTAGCACCTCTTTCAGTCTTGTCTCTAATTGGGTCGTGTTTTTTAGCCAAAATTAGGACGTCATCAAAATATGGAATGACCCCTTTAATACCATTTAATAGGTGTTTCCATAAGGCTTGGAAAACGCTGGGGCAACGCTCACTCCCACAATTGAAGTCTGTTACATTTGAATGCCCTCTTGTGAGTTACTATTGTCTGTGCCTCAGCCGTTATTGGGTCTACTGAAGCTGTTTGATTAGCTTGGCTAAATCAGCTTGGCCAAAAAAATTTCCTCCCCCTAGCGAGTGCTAAATGTGCACGATTGACACAGGGTATGCACTTTGCTGCAACGCAATGTTCAGGGTAGCCTTGTAGTCTCACAATGGTCATACCGACCCATCCAGGTTTAACAGGTGTTACTATTGGTGTCTCCCATCTAGCATGGTCAATTGGTTCTCTGACCCCTTGCTCAATTATATTATTGAACTGTTCATCTATTTTTTGGCCTTTAAAGCCAAGGGGACTCGTCTGGCTTTTAATCTTCTAGGTGCTACCTGAGGGTCTAAACTAAATGAAATTGGGGTCCCCGGTATCTGCCTAAGGTGCCGTCTGAAGACGTCTGGAACTCATGTATCAGTCTCTCTTCCCAGTCGGTTTCGGCTACTCGGCTCACCCCGGTCATTCGATGCCCAATGGTGCGAACCATTCGATGCCCAGGAGGCTGGGCGGTCCGGTTGGCTATTGTTAGAGGCAGGACCTTCAGCTGCTGCTTGTATGTATCTCGGAAATGTCCTAGACTACCACAGGATTCGGTTTCCTTGGTAGTTCTTTAAAATTAATGTTTGTTTCTGGAGTTTCTGTTTAATTTGATGTTTGGAACCAGCTGTCTGATTGTGTTCCAAGACACCATTGACAGGAAGGATCCTGAGTCCGACTTCCATCTCACAGGGGCTTCCTTCAATTTTTACAACAATTTTGACCTTTTCTCCTGCTTTCTGTCTGGGCGCTTCCAATAGTGACAGTTTGATGGGTCTTTTCTCGGTATGGTTCGTTTGTTGCACTCCCATTTCTTTTCGGCTTGCTTTGATTCAGCTGGTAGTGGGAGTTACTGCGTCTGTTTGGGCTGTTATTTTTTGATTCCTGCAGACTTTTTTGATGTGTCCTCTCTTCTTGCAAGCTCGCATATGGCATCAAGGAATCTGCAATTGGCTTGAGGGTGGTTCTCTCCGCAGCCAGTGCATTCCCGCCAATTTCTTTTTGCGCCTTTTTTGTTGGCGTACAGGCGGTGGACCTCATCGTCCTCATCTTCCTGTTCTTGATGAACTGTCGAATTCTTCGTGATGAGTTGTGGTGGGAGCTTGCTTCTTTCCTCTGGATAGGGTCATCACGCATTATTTGAGTTCATTTGCTTCATAGTGGCCGCTGACTTTTCTTGCTTCTGCTCAGTGGCTTCAGTGATCTCTTCAGCCACTGTGATATTGGGTTTATTAGTAGTTTACTTTGTAAGTTAGAGTCTCTCAGCCTAGACAACTCTGATCTCGCCTGGCTTCATCCCAAGTTCAGGAACTCGCAAGCTCCCCCAGTTGTTTGGAGAGCGCCACGAAGTCAACGATGGTTTAGCTTCCTTCTGATCCCTTTTGTAGAATTCATGCCATTTGATGAGATTTGACACTACCGGTGCGTAGTGGGCCTTTAAATTCGTGAAGTTCAGACCAGGTCATTTGTTTTCACGTCTCTGGGCTTCACCAATGCTTTGGCCATTTTAAATACGTTTGGTCCACAATGTGTTAGGAATACAGCCCTCTTCCGCTGGTCTGAGATTCTTCCATTTTGTTGCTTTCTAGAACATCAAGGAAACGGTTATGTATGATTCCAACCTCTTCGTTGGATTGAAGGGTGCGGGCAGCGCGTTATTCCCAGCCATCACTTTAGTCTGGAATTCTTTCTGCCGTGTGCTCGGTCTCAGTGTTTAGGACAATCCCATCCTCATTGCCAGTGTTCTGTCAGAAAAACATGAGGTAGACTGGGTTCCAACAACAAAGTCTTTATTAAAGCAAGCAACAATAACGGAACGGTTTGGCTGAAGCCGCGCAGCCTTTTTATACAGGCTTGCCTGCCGGCTTGTAGCCAATGGCAGCTATTTGACTTTGCCGTCTTTCAGCGGTTCTTTTGGATTGGTTCCTAATGAACCAGTCCAATACTAGTCTTTTTAGCCAATCAGATTGCATAGTTTGGAGTATACCATTCTGTACAGAACACCAATTCTGGCCAACATTTGGAGGCAATAAACATTCAGAGAAGCAGACTTCATGCCACTAATGGAGACTTTCTCTCAGTAACTCCTTTCTTCCCCTACCATAGCTGTTGTAAAGGCACCTATGAGAATAACACTAAATCATCAAATACTGACTTTCCACAAACAAGTGAGTGTTCATCAGCAAATTCAATTCAGCTTTTTGCTGATACTTCAAATTTCCTCAGATGGGTTAAAAATCCAAGATACTAATTTGGATAGGCTCTAGTTTTCATTAGGAACCAAGGTTTTTCTCTATAGATTGAGCTAAGGAATCATGGAGTTTGAGTATGTGAAACAGCTGTGCCAATATTATCAAGGGCAGACAAATCTGATTTTATACTGATATAACTTTATGCCAATCAAAGAATGAGAAACTTGTATTTTAGCATTGACAAAAAAAGGTCCTTAAGAGGAATAATAGTACTTTGCAACCTGCTCATGTGTAAATCTAAAAAGATCAAACCAATCCAGAAAAGGGATATGTGAAGAAGCAAATGTCTTTGTCTCTTTTACTGGTGTACTTAAAATATGGTCTCAAAGGTAAAGGAGTAAGAATTGCTTTTGGCTTGCTGACAAGCATGAACAAATAGATTATATCCCTTTGACTTCACTCATTTTTTTAAAAAATCAATTTTCTCAGTAATTGTCAGCTATCTTCTTAGTAACCGGAGAAATGGTTCCATCAACACTTCTCATCAATGAAGCCTTCCTATCAGACACAAAGTTTACAAATGGAATCATGCCTAAAATATCATATGTATTGCAAATATTTTGTAGAGCCTTATTTCTTCCCTTACATCAGTTTAAATGATTGCTTAAATGTAACCAGCAATGTCTAATCTACAAAATGGATGTTTGAGGTAGACAATATTGACAAATTCCACATCTGGTGCTATGGGAGCTCTAAGAAAGAGATATAGGAAGACTTCAATCTGGAGAAAATAAGACTGTGAGGAGACATTATAGCTGTCTTCTGGTATATATAAGAGGAAGCTAAAAGGAAAATGGTGAAGAACTATTTTACATGGCCAGAAAAATAGTACTGGAAAATGGGAGAGTCACATCTCATGTGCAGAGTTGGACTAGATCAGGGCTGTCAAACTCGTAGCCCATGGATTGGATTTGTCATGTCGTGGCCACATCCACAGACATTGAATGCTAGAAGGTAGACTGGATCTCTTGGAAATGGAAATAAGCTTCTGCAGATGGTAAACTTGGGAGGGCAAAAAACAGATTTCCCAGAAAAATTGGAAGTGGTAAAATGGGCCTATTTCCGGCTTCTGGTGGGCTTTCAGACGCTGGGAGAGGCTGTTTTTGCACTCCCAGAGGCCTCAGGAAGGCCTCTGGAACCTTGGGAGGGCAAAAATGGCCTCCCCCAGGCTCTAGAGGCCCACTGGAAGTCAGAAACAGGAAGTTGGGGTAGCCCCTGCCCACCATGGCTGCAACCACCTAGCAGATGGGCAGCAAACCGGTTGCTGGGATTTTTGAATCACACCCCTGGTTTGACACCCCTGCTTTACTCAAGAGCCTTACCAGTAACAGGTAGCACCTTCTAGCATCATCCCATTATTGTTGTTCTGATGTTGTAGCAAATCCGTAGTGTGCAAATGGCATTAGAAGGAAAGAGAGGGTTAATCTCCTGACATCTGTGTTGTTCTAACTTTTCAATAGCAGTCATTTAGATGATGTAAGATACATTTAAAGAAAGCTTGGCACTAAATGCAAGAACTCATTTTGCTTTCATCTAGTTTATTGGCTTTCAAACAAGTCCAAGTCATAAATAAATTCTATTTTTAAAAGCACTAATTAAGCCTCTCTCTCCAACTCTTATTAAACAAGAATCTTGAACCTAAAGAATATAGGCTATGTCAGGCCATTACACCGAGGGACAGTATGCTAACATTTTTGTAATGATGCTTAATGAAGACATATCTTCTGACAGGTTATCAACAATGCTGTAGACTGCTGCATACACCTGCTGTCAAGATGATATGGTACAGTTTCGTAACATGAAAGAGAGTGGGTGTAAATGAGCAAAGGCGGCTCTTTAGCAGAAAATTACTCGTCTTACTAACATGATTATAAAAATGATCTTAATCTATTTGGAATTCAATGGGGAAATAAGTCTTGAAGAATTCTTCATTATGTTTCCTGCTTGGAAATAATTTATTTTCAATGATGGTGGATACTTTCTCCTATTTTATGTAGTACATTTCACATAATGAAAATAGTATGTAGACACATACATGACTGCACATATAGATGAACAGATACATAAAACATTTATGGACACCTGTATGCTTGAGCAAAATTTACCCATACATTACACAATAGAATAATCTAATTTAGACTGTAAGCATGTTTCACTTGGACTCAACCAATTTCTAATCAAAGGTTCAATTACATCTCATTGAAAAGAATCTTCACACCTTTAATCTAATTACAAGATGCTATTTGAGCTTACATATCAATCATGGGGGGTTTTTTTTGTGCTTGTGTCAGAAGAGCACAAGCTAAGCTGTTAACTTGAATCTTAGTTTGGGGTACAATGGCCCATTCAATAGAATATGTTATTCTCCTCCATTTCCCCCAAATACTATGGTTAATTTAAGATCCTTAAATATATATATAATGGTTCTCTCTCTCTCTCCCTCCCTCCCTCCCTCCCTCTCTCTCTCTCTCTCTTCCTCCATCCCTCCCCCCTCCCTCTCCACTGCTCTGATTTTTACAAGACCCATTACATCGCATTAATAGTAAAGGGAAAGGGTGAAACACTGCAAATCTCCCTTTTAAATGGGCATGCAACATTCATGCATATATGAAGCAAGTGGGCCTTGCACAGCTATGCTCCATCTGCTCTCTTGCTATCTATTATCTTGCCAATTTGAAGCCCTCTCCTTGGATGCTCTGCTTATATATTGCAAGTCTACATCTCAACTTGCATGAAGTCAAGTATCTACAAGAATGTCAATAACTGACTTGCCAGTTGCTCGGTTGCTTGGGGGGATATTTGATTTCTATGATGAATAAAATAAATAAAATATATATGCACAAAACATGAACATTTTTCCATACACCCATTCTTAATAGAACTTTTAAGAGAAAGGAGAATAAGTCATTCTTTTTTGTTGTTGGCTGCTGTCTATAAATAGAAATGTGGAATACTGTAATTGTTTGGACAATCCAGAAATCTAATTGCATGATACATCTTCTGGCTTCTGACATTACTGGGTGATCTGAGGATCATATCACCCTGAATTGCATACCACAGATGCCACACCAGCAGCTGTTGATTTTCATGGCCATATTCAAGCTCTTTTTCTGTAAATGACCAAAGTTCATTGGCTGTATTTTCTTCAGGGTGCAAGTTATTATACTCCTCTCATGAGCCAAATACCTTTTTGACTACTCCTGAGGTGAGGAGTGTTTCTTGACAGAAGACAAGAGGAAAAAAATTAATTGTACAGACAAAGGTTAATTACTTGCAGAAAAAGTCTGTTGATCATTGACACCTAGAAAAAAAGAAGATATACAATGGTGAATACAGAGATTTTCTCAGTCAAGGGCTAGACATGAACTTTGGTGATTTGCCTGGTTTTGCTCCAGACAGAATAGAGCAAGGAAAATACAGAATACAGAAGAACACAGTTGGAAGGGACCTCGGAGGTCATCTAGTCCAAATCCCTGCTCAAGCAGGAGATCCTATATCATTTCAGACAAGTGGCTGTCCAGCCTCTTCTAAAAAGCCTCCCGTGATAAAGCACTGGTTTATTGTTCTCACTGTCAGGAATTAGTTCTAGGTTGCTTCTCTCCTTGATTAATTTCCATCCATTGTTTCTTGTCTTGCCTTCTCATGCTCTGGAAAATAGACTGACCTCCTCTTCTTTCTGGCAGCCTTTCAAATATTGAAACACTGCTGTCATGTCAACCCTAGAGCTTCTGTTTTCTAGACTAGCCATACCCAATTCCTGCTTTTCAAACTTTACAGCTTTAAGATTTCTGGGCTTCAACTCCCAGAATAAAGCTCAGGAATTCTGGGAGTTGAAGTCCACAATTCTTAAACTTGCCAAGTTTGAAGACCCTTGATCTTTAGACTCCAAGCCCTTAATCATCTTAGTTGCTATTCTCTGCATTTCTTTCCAAAGTCTCAACATTTTTAATTTTGATTTGTTCTATATTGATTGGATTAAATTAAAATAATTAATTGATGTTTCTGTTATTTACTGGTCATTGCCACCTATCGTACAAAATTGCAATTCAGGAGCAAGATATTTAAGAGTGTGTGAAATATATTTAAGACTTTGAAAAGTTACACATTGCCCTATGATCTTAAATTACACGTGCTTAGAGCTGACAGCATATTTTCAGCTATGTGCTCTGTAACAGAACAACATAACCACAATCATTTAATGCTCTGCTGCAATCTTATACATAATCTCAAAATAGGCAGAGTAGAAAATAGAAGGTACTGAATAAGGGCAATAAAAATATTCCAAATGAGAAACATATTGATTCAAAAGCAGACATGGATAAATGCTATGTACAGAAATAACAGTAAAAAAAAAAAAACCAAAATGATTTTAAATCCCTCGACTTGTGAAGTTCATTCTTTCAAATATGAGACAGCAATACTGAGATATAATGACTGTCTATTGGGTGGTTGGATTTACTTTATTAAACTGGAGGTTCAGTTCTATATAGATGGAATACTTTGATACGGTATTCACTACTAAGGAGTTAACATTGATATTGGGTATCAAAGGAACATAGAGCCTATATTAAGCCCCTGTCACACAGCACCAGTGGATCGAAAGAGGATGTAAAATGGAGAGAAACACTTGCCATCCGTTGGTTAA
>BHFT01007777.1:0-20034 GCA_004320025.1 Laticauda laticaudata | reverse complement strand
TATTTGACTTTGCCGCCTTTCAGTGGCTCTTTTGGATTGGTTCTTAATGAACCAATCCAACACTGGCCTTTCTGGCCCATCAGATTACGTTATTTGGAGTATACCATTCTATACAGAAGAGTTCCAATATTTGAAGGGCTGTCGCAGAAAGGAGGGGGGGGGTGTCAACCTATTTTCCAAAGCACCTGAAGGCCAGACAAGGAATAATGGATGGAAACCGATCAAGGAGAGATTCAACCTAGAAATAAGGAGAAACATTCTGACAGTGAGAGCAATCAACCAATGGAAGAGCTTGCCTTCAGAAGTTGTGGGAGCTTCACTACTGGAAACTTTCAAGAAGACACTGGACTGCCACCTGTCAGAAATGGTGCAGGGTTTCCTGCTTGGGCGGGGGTGGGTGGGTGCTGGACTAGATGACCAATAAGGTCCCTTCCAGCTCTGTTATTCTGTCAAATCAAATATCAAGAAGAAAAGAGCCACGGTGGGCAGTGGTTAGAATGTGGTATTGCAGATCTCCCATGTATCCCGAATCCCTAAGAACTGCGGGAGAAGATCAGCCTTCCCACCCACGCCCCAATCAGTTTTTGCCCAATCGCCTGTTCCTCAAATAAACCACAGCCAAGCAGTTAGCAGAACTCGTAACTTTCTGAAGACATGCGCGTACAAAATGCACACCTTTTACGGATACACGAGTGAGAAAACGATGAGAAACATCATTGCGAAGCCGGAGGCCGAAAGAAGGACTTTGTAAGTCCCGCCACACGTAAGTTAGCAACAGGCAAAAAGCGGATTTAAAGAGGCGTAAGGCACCGCCGCGGAGAAAACTCCATCCCACATGTCGGCAAATACTTGCCTATATATCCCAAAGGTGCTTCTCTCCCCCGCGCCCCCCCCCACCCCCAAAGAGGCAACTGGATTCAAGAGGCAACAGAAAGTCCAGGGAGGAAGCATCTTTGGGACAACCATGACTTGGATCACTCAAAATCTCCGCAGACACTTGCCTATATATTTGCCATCTAAGCAAATACTGGCCACCTCTGCCTTCTAACAAACAAACAAACAAACAAACAAACAAACAAACAAACAAAGGACCCGTTCCATCAGGCGGAAATGTGAAGTGTCAACAACGTGGGTTGAGCTCGGATACGAGCGACTCGCCGAGCGGAGGGTCACTCGGGAAGGTGTGGCCTCTGTGTGGCCCTGCCCCTTCCTTCTGGCTCCGCCTGGGCTGGTTGCGTCAGCTCCCCAAAGCTGGGAGGTGCTGAGCGAGGAGGGGAGCTGTCCAGAGGCGTTGAGTGCTGAAATCGTGGCCGCTCCAATCAGCGGCGCCCTCTTCCCTCTCTTCCCGTCCCTTCCCCAATTCTTTCCGCCACTGCCGCCAATTTCCCAGGCACATTTTCTATCGGAAAAAAAGATGTTTCTTCCCCGCGCACACCACACAAACGGCTGATTGACAGCGATTGCCGGCCGTGGAGATGGCGTGGGGCGGGAGACCAAGCCTGGGTTGCAACTTGAATTTATCCTCCTCCCCTTTCCTTTCCTGTCTTAGCTTTATTTATTTCAGGATTGGACAAGAGGTGGAGGAGGACGAGGAGGCGGAGGCGGAGAAAGAACCGCGTCCCACCCAGCCTCCCTCACTCCCGCCCTTCTTCAACATCCCCATTTGCACCGCAAAACTATCCTTCTTTCCCATTGCATCCCAAGGAGGTAGCAACAGCCACATCATCATGGAAAGCCGGATGGAGAGTTGAGGGAGGCTGCCGACCAAGAGAAGCCAAACTGCCGAGACGGGGAAGTAGACAAGCTGCAAGCGAAACAACCCCCCCCCCCCTTCTTTTGTCGCGGAGCTTTGAGTCTGGCGCGTCGTTTTGCTAGCTAACCTTCGCCTTCTTTCTGGCAATCCTCCCTAGCAAAGCGAGGATCCGATCTACGGCTGTTGGTTTGTGTGTTTCCTCCTTTCATTTTAAAGACTTGCAATGGTTGAGCGTCAATGCCATTGAGCGAAAACAAGCATCAGAGAAGGAGGAGGAGGAGGAGGAGAAAAAGGAAGAGGAGGAGGAGGAAGAGGATAGGAGAGAACGAGGCAGATGCAACGGGAGAGAGTTGAAGCGGCGCCTTATTCATCAAAAGGAGATCCCTGCATCTGCTGAATGCACCTTTTCTTCCGCGTCAGCCACAATGGTCTGTAAGGACTGTCACTGCGTTTGATGACGTTCCTGTTTTGTGAAAAGGGGAAAGGAAACGTGACAATGTAAGATCTACGTTTCGCTGAATCAATTTCATGCAAAAGGATCTCTTAGATCTCGACGGATGTGTGTTTGTTTCAAACCCAAGGCGGAAAGCAATTATGGAATAACTCAGCTTTAGGTTCCCCCCAATCTCCGGGTTTTATTTTGTTGGGTTTTTTTTCCCCTCCCAGTGGTTGCGTGTGGACCAGACAGTTCCTCGAACGCGGGAGGTAAAGCAAAATCCAGTCAATCTTGGAATCAAAATTAACCTTCTCTGATACTCACTTCCTTTTAGGACTTTTTCTATTTCTATTCAGAATATTTTAATAAAGTAGTAAATGGAACATCCTATGAGGAATTAAAATTAAGCATGCGTTTCTCCCTCACTTCGTGAAAAATGTGCTTTTTTCCCCATTGGGTCAATGCAATCCAGTTTTGATATTCCTATTCTTAATGATGGCGATAGCAACAGAAACTATTTTTGCATTTTAATAATTATCGTCTCTACTGTTGTTCTAGCAAAAGCACATTTTTAAACGTTCCTACTAAGTTTCAAAACTAGTAGTAAGGAGATTATTTGATATGTCAAATACTTTTGAACGAACCGTTTCCTCCCTTCTCTCCGCACTTCCTAGTGACTTGAATTCTCTCTGTCTCTCATCCACTTTCTGCTTCTGGAATTATCAGTCCCCTTCTCGATATTTCTTTGAACGAGCTTACCCAGCACGTAAAGGGTAGAACGCTTGTTCCCATTTTATTTTATTTTTCCTGTTACAAAAATTTCTCGGATTTATTTGTTTTTTTAAAAAAGGTGAGTAGAAAGGGGACTGAAATTCAATACTTTGCTTTTTTAAAAGGGAAAGAGTTGGGAGGAAAAAAGTCATTATCTTTGCCCGCATGCTGTGAAATATACAAAAAAAAAAAAAAAACCTGCCAATTTTCCAGTATTGTTAGTAAACTAGTTTGTCTCTCTGAGTGTACTTTGGGAGCCAAGGGAAAGGAAGCGGAAGTGAACCAATTCAGCCCTCTTGTTCTTGTGCCGGTCTGCATTTTTCTTGCCCGCGACTGTCTGAAAGAGAAGGCACATGTTAATATCAACTCGCGTGATCGTTTTCTGGTACTGTTGCTCTGGACTGTTGATTCCCAGACAGATGTTGCACCATCAGGGTCTCCTCAAGTGCCGCTGCCGCATGTTGTTCAATGACTTGAAGGTCTTCCTTCTGCGGAGACCCCCGGCCCCTCCTCCGCCCTCGCCTCTGCCTCTCCCTCCCATGAGTAGAACAGACCAAGCCTTGAGTTTACAGGCGTCTAATAACAACACGCTGAATACGCTGTATGGTGGGCGATGGGCACCTCGGAGAGCGCCGACTGACGGGGGTGATGGTGGCGGAGGAGGAGGAGGAGGAGGAGGAGGAGGGGGCATCACGAGCCCTCCCGAAGAAGAGTGGGAAAGCCCTGGGGGAGAGGGGGAGCTTCTCACGACTGTGATGAGCAGCGCTTCCTCCGACGACTTCTGCAAAGGGAAGGCGGAGGATGGGTATTCGCTGGGGAGCAGTTTGGATAGTGGAATGAGAACGCCTCTCTGCAGGATCTGCTTTCAGGGCCCAGAGCAGGTGAGTGTCCATATGAAACCAACGAGGTCCCAGGTAAAGTATGTCTGGTAGGTGTGAACTGGCACCTTCATACCTTTCTGGCTGAACTCTTCTCTCTACTTTCTCTTCCCCCATCCCCACTTCACTTGGGACATCTCCAACTTCATTCCTTCCCAAAGTGCTCTTAAGCTTTTGACATTAAGACACCAACTGGTGGGGATTGCCAAGCTTGTCTGTACTCTAAAGTTTGGGGAGAAAGAACTAGGGAGTAGAATGTTCCAACTTTTTAAATAGAAAGAACAGGTCCATGGCAGAGCAACAAGAAAAGCTCAAGACACCCATGTACAAATGAAGGAAATATGTAACCCCAAGGCCAAGCATTTGTGGGATTGCCTGTGTACACAAAGTTAAAATCAAGGAGCTTATAGTAGAAGGGTTCAAGGACCATTTTGATTGGTGATGGAACTTGTTCTCTTTCACTTCTACTTTTCTATTACACTTCTCCTTCTCCCTCCACTTGGTGTTCTCTTTTAAGTTATGTTAGTCAATGATATCCATTATCCACAACTTTCAAAATGCTGCCAGGGGATGATAACATATATATTCCTATACAACTGGAGGGTGCTGGATGAAGAAATTAATGCTACAAGAGTTCACAGCAAGTTAAGGGGTATACTTCCCTCTGACGGGTCTGGGTGAAAGAAAAGGCCTATTCTTTTGTGGATTTTTTTTGCAAACTGATACCCTTTATTGTAAGAAGTTTTAAACACTCCTTTTTAAAAGTTAATATGCTTGTGTTATCTCTCTAGATCAATGATATAAAAATATCAACTTTATTTCAACTTTGCACTCCCTTGGATAGATCCAAGCATTCCAATTTAAGTCCTATTTGTGTTGTTTGCTGTTTTCATGTTGTGTCTGGATATTTTCATAACTTTTGCTGAACTGATGGGTGTGTATCTTGATGTATAAAGGCACTGTTTTCTGCTACTCCTAATTGTACTGAAACAATTGCAAACAGCATGCCATTTTATGAGTTGAAAATCTGTCCACAATGAAATGTAATTTTTATAATATTTAACTGTAAATTTACATCCCTTGTTCAATTAATTGGTCAGTTAAGTGAACAAAACTGGATGTAGTACTCTAGGTGTGATCTTACTAAGGCTTTATAGAGTGGTATTAGTACTTCCCTTGATCTTGATTATATCCCTGATTTATCTCTCTTAACATTTAGGATTGCATTAGCTTTTTTGCGTGCTGCAGCACACTCTGCTGGCTCATATTTAGCTGGTTGTCCTCTAAGACTCCAAGATCCCTCTCAAGTTACTGCCTATGAGCTGGTTTCATTCAGTCTGTAATGTGTATTTTTGGTTTTTCTTGCGTAAGTGTTGGATTTTACTTTTCTTTCTTGTACTGAATTTCATTTTGTATAGATATGGCCCAGTGTTTCCTAGGTCTTGTCAAAGATCCATCTGGATTTGAGCCTATCTTCTTGGATGTTAGCTATTCCTGCAGGCCTTAGTATCATCTGCAAATGTGGTAAAGTTCCCCTCTATCCCTCATCCTAAGTCGTTAATAAAGATATTGAAGGTACTGGGCCTAAGACGGAACCTTGTGGCAAACCACTGCTTACTTTCCCTCCGCATGTAGACTTAGATCCATTAAGGACTACTCGTTGAGTACAGTTGCAGCTGGTTGTGAGTCCATCTAGGTGGTAGTGCTATCTATTCACTTTTGTCTAGCTTACTAAGAAGTAGGTTATGGTCTACTTTATCGAATGCCTTGCTGAAATCTAAATATATTATGTGGCCACATTATTTTGCTGGTTTACTAATTTAATCAACTTGTGTTGAAGAGTGAAATCAGATTGGAATTGGCATGATCTGGTTCTAAAAACCCGTGCTGACTGCTTAGTTATTAACTTTCCGCTTGTTTTCGTAATGTTGGCAGATCTATTTTTTATTATCTTTTCCAGTATTTTTCCTGGGTATTGATGTTAGGCTCGGCTTCTGATTGGACTGTATGTTTCCTGGTCTGTTTTTTTCCCCATTTTTTTGAATAGGGGAATCACATCAGCTCTTTTCCAGTCCTCTGGTAGTTCGCTGGTGTTCCAAGATTTTTGAAAAGATATGGTGAGTGTTCTGAGATGAACGTCTGCAGCTCCTTTAAAAAACTCTGGGAATGTAATCCCATCAGGACCCCGGTGATTTCGTGTTCAATCAAGATGTTCTCTACCTATTTTTTTTTTGCTATAACTTCATTCTGGTCTGTCTTTTACAGGTTATGTGGGGGGAAGTCTATAGTTTGCTTTAAGACAGATGAAGAATGAGTTAAGCAGTTCTGCTTTCGGGTTCTGTTGCCTGTTTACTTCCTTGGCCATCAATCTCTCCTTTAGTGGGACGGACTGTTTCACTTGATTTTTTTTCTTGTTATTTATAGTTGGAAAGAAACTTTTTTTTATTATCTTTGAACTTTTTTTCCAAGTTCTTATTCGTTCTGTGTCTTTTGCTATCCTACTTTGTTCTTTTGCAGATTCTAGCTATCTGCCTGATATTCTGGCTTAGTTGTATGTCCTCTTTCCATTTTTTGGTACTTGGGTCCTTTTTTCCTTGTCAATTTGACCAGGAAAGATCTTGTGCAGCCATGCTGGTTTCTTCTTGGATTTCTTTGTTTTTTCTTTCTCAGTCGTATTGTGCTGGTCTGGGGCTCTATGTTCATAACTTTTTAGAGTTTCCGAAGATTTTTTTGAGTTTGTTTCTCCCGTTAGGATTTTCATCCATGGAATCTTTCGCAAGTTCTCTTTGAGTTTATTGAAATCAGCTCTTTAAAAAATTCAAGACTCTGGTGTCATTATGTTCTGTTGCTTGTGGGTTGAATTCTAGTATGACATGGTCACTCTCATCCAAGGTTCCTGCAGTTTCAACTCCCTCTTCTTCTTCTCCTTCTCCTTCTCCTTCTCCTTCTCCTTCTTCTTCTTCTCTGTTTGTAAGAATTAAGTCCAGTATGGCTGTCCCTCTAGTTTCACCCTCTACCTTTTGGACAACAGGTCAGCTAGGTTGGTTAGGAACTTATTTGATTTCTTGCTTGGTGCAGAATTAGTTTTCCAATTGATATCAGAAGAATTTCAATGACAATAGCCTGGATTTTCTTCTGTTCTTAAGTAGTATTTCACTCATGGTTGACTGAATTTCAGTTTTTTGTTAGTAAAGAGTGCCTGTTGAATATTTTATACCATATTTTAAAAATAAAGTTATTTTAAAAGTTTTAAAAATTAGCAATGCAGCAATGTAACTTCATAAAATGAGTACAATTATTGACAGTCTGAGAAGTTTTTAGCCAGTACGCTTTGTACATTAGTATGCCAGAATCACCATGAAAGAATTAACTTGTGTTGCAATGACTTTATTCTGCTTCAGCTGGTAGATGCACATTATAGGCTTGCTCTATAAAATACTAACAAGTAGATAGTTCAGAAGGATATTTGTGTATTTAATATATTTTCATATCTTAAAAATGTCAGTGAACTATGCAAGTTTTCCCATATATTTTAATTAGAACAAATTAAAATATATACATGGGTAGTCCCTGACTCACAACCACATTGGGACCACAATTTCTGTTGTTAAAAAAGATAGTTGTTAAATGAGTTGTATTAGATTTTATGACCTTTTCTGCCACAGTCATTAGGTGAATCGTATGGTTGTTAAGCAATCCAGTTTCTCCCATTGATTTTGACACTGCTTGTTGGTAGTTGGATGGAAAGATCACAAATGGCAAACACACAAACTTAGGATGCTGCAACTGTCATGAATATATCTTGGTTGCCAAGCCCATCTTGGTTGCCAAACATATTGGTTGCCAAGCATCTTGGTTGCCAAGCCCTCAAATTGTGATCACGGGGCCATGGGGATGCTGTTAAGTGCAAAAACTGGTTGTAAATAACTTTTTCCAGTGCTGTGGTAACTTTGAACAATCACTAAGCAAATAGTTGTAAGCGGGGAACCACCTTTAGGCAGGTATAGTTGGCAAATATGCAGCAGTAGGCACAATAGTTGATAGATGCCAATGTTACATAAATCAGTTGACTACTAAATCACCCATTTGTCATCAAGTAGTTATATTTTACAGCAAAATGGGGAATTCACCATTTTCCTGTCATGGCTGAACTACAATTCACACGATCTCAGGCAATAATAAATAATAAATGTAGGAATGCTGAGAACTGTTGTTCAGCAGCACCACAAGGGCCATAGGCTTCCCACCTCCATACAGATTCAGTTGTACAGTGGAATTTTTTTTAACCCTGGCCAAGTAAGTATTTTTGTTTCATCAAATCACATCCCATAGCTTTACAAGACAATTTACACATTGACTAATAACCAAATGCAGGTGTTTGGACTAATATGTAAATGAAGAAAACATTTTCCTTATATTTTTATGTAGTATAGTAGTATACTCTGTAATATAAATAAATGTATCATATCAAATATATGAAACTCCTTGTCCTTGTACTTTTCCTTACATTGTTTTAATTAAAAAAATCAATGGGAAGCTGGCATGTGGCAAATTTGCCAGTATCATCTTTAGTACTAATAATGCTTCCAAGTTTATATTAGCCTCACATTTAGAAAATTAAACTACTGGGTGGCTGCAACACAGAGTTTTATTTAAAAATGTTACCTCCCCCTTCCACTTTGTAAAAAGATTACAGGATGTGTTAAAAATCATTCAAGGGACTAAAGAAGACTTATAAATGTGTCACTAATCCAAAAAGATTGTTTAATACCAAAACAAGGGAATAATACAGAAGTTCTTGACTAGGGAGCCACAGATCCCTGGAAAGTTCATAGATAAATTTCAGGGTATCCATGAACTTTGATGGGGGTGGGAATCAGCTTTATTTTCACTAACCTTTAGCTGAAATTTAGGTTTTCATTCAAAACCTTTTAGTCTCCAGAAATGATTTCACTATCTAAAATTATAATACCCCTCCTCCCAAAAATATATTGTCTTGTTATTGAGTCAATTGATTAATAAAAAAGAACATCATGATATTACATATGCTATCTTTTCATATTTTGATAATTATATTTAAGCGTAATCAGCTGTCTTTGTACTACAGTCTCTGTCTATGGATTTCAATATATTTGTAGACTGGAGACCAGGGATGTCAAACTGGATTTCATTAAGGGTCGCATCAGGGTTGTATTTGACCTTGGGGGGCTGGGATGGGTGTGGGCAGGGGGGGCATGGCCAGCTTGATGTCATTCATGTTGGGGCACCTGTGGTGGCCCAACACTCTGCTATCAAAAAACGGTTCCTGATCTCCGTTTTCAGCTGGGATGGCCTCTTTTAACCATCTGCCAGTGAAAACTGAGCTCGGGAGGGCCACACATGGCCCTTGTGAGCTCCATTTTCGGCTGAGATGACCTGCCTATGCCAGAGAAAACAGAGCTTTGGGAGGTCTGTGTGTGGCCCTTTTGAACTCAGTTTTCACTGGCAGAGGCACCATGGGCTGGTCCTTTGCTGTTTCCAGGGCAGCCCTGCAGGCCAGATCTAAGCATCCCACAGGCCAGATCCAGCCCATGGGCCTTGAGTTGGACACCCCTACTGTAGACTATAGATTTCATCAGTCTCTATAAGGAATTCACGACACAAAACGGTTAAAAGACAATTTGTTTTAGTGGTTAAGGCACCAAGGTGGAATCTGGGAGACTTGGAGTTCTAGTCCCAGTTTAGACATGAAAGCCCACTGGGTAACTTTGGACCACTTTCTCTCTCTTAGCCCAACTCATTCACATGGTTGTTGTCCTAGGGAAAATAGGAGAAGGGAGGATTATGATATGTTAGATATGTTTGTTGCTTTTTTGTCCTCTTTTATTGTATTTATAAATAACTGTCTTGAATTATTTATAAAAATAATAAAGGCAGGACAAAAGATATCTTTAAAAAAAGACCCATTGGGATAGTAGAATGCTGGTATTTAGAAGAGAAATAAATTGCATCTTAAATAGATTGATTCAGAAATTGACAAAAGTCTTCTTGACTAACTTGCTTCAGTAAAAGATGCTTTAATGTGGACAGTTAGGCAAACTCAATCTTAGGCATAGCAAACATAGCATTTGATAGTAAAGCTCTTCAAGGTGCAGCACATAAAATTAGCCTGAACTTGAATAGGTAAATCCTATTAATTGTTAATGCAGCAGTCAACAGATTTCTATCAGAAGTTATAGACATTTTAGTTGGACATAGAATAGATTAAATTTGAGATTTTAGCAGTTTTCTTCCCCACTGTAAGGAATTGATTTGTCATGCTAAATCCTAAATGGTTTCTATCACAAAATGGAAACATGTTTTTAAAAAAAACTTTCTAATGGTGCATCCAAATTTGTAATCATTGGGGTAGACTGGGCTTTATAGCTGAAAAAAAAATCTGAAAAGATCCTGCATTTTGTGTTAAATTATAATTTATGGCTATAATTGAAGACAAGGGGCTTCTTTTGTTTGGTGTAGTTTCTTGGGTAAACCCAGATAAGTTCCTGAAGATACAGCCATATGGCAGAGCTTTGCAGGATTTATGCATGGGCTGAAGAAAGGGAGACAAATGTATTATAATTTGGTAACAAAGTACATTGTTTGTATGCGTAGTCTCCACTAATTAGTCCCCCACTAATTAAAAACAATGAATCTAGTAGTCGATCAATGGTGGTATTCTATCGGTTTGGCCTGGTTTGCCTGAACTGATAGCTCCGAGGATCATCTGTGAGCGAACTGGTTCGCTCTGACGATCAGCTGCTGGGCCCTCCTGCCCGCCCAACTCTATTCTGACCTTTATTTACTGGTTTTGAAGCTCAGGTGCTTTGCATGGCACAGTGGATTGCCGTGCATCAGCTGTTGAAGACATAGGATTCAAGGAGAAGGTTAGTAGCAAACCTGTGCGTGCACGAAGCGCGCATTTAACGAGTGTGTGCACACAAAGTGCATCCACCAAGCCACGCCCACAGAACTGGTAGTAAAATTTTTGAAACCCACCATTGTAGTTGATGTTTGGAAAGATCTTTGCCTGAAACTTAAGTGGCTGTTACTGAAAGAGACGAGACAATGGAATTTGCACAGACAATTTTGTTGCTTAGTCTCACTGCATACTGAAGTGGCACAGACATTTGCATACATATGCATAGGCATGTAGTTGGTTGGATCTCTGGATTCTTTCTTGAGCATGGGGAAAGATGTAGATGGTCTCTAAGCCTGTCCATTATAGTTTTGACTATTGCCCTTTTTTCCTTTGATGGGTAAGGGATGTCAGTGGGAGTCATTGCCATCATCAATTTTTGTAGAAAAGAAATTTTCTTCTTAGAAAGACACAGGTAGGTTCTTTTCTCTGTCTGCTTCTTGATCTTCTGTAGCCAGAAAAGTGGCTGGGGTGCAGGCAGGCACCGTTCCCCATCAGAATGAGACTACTGAATTTCAGAAGAAGATAACAGGCAGCCCTCAACTTACAACCCCAATTGGGACCAGAATTTCTCTTGCTAAGCAAGGTATTTGTTAAATGAGTTATGCCTGATTTTATGACCATTTTGCCAGTAGTTAAATAAATCACCAGTTATTCAGTGAACCCTGCTTCCCCCATGGTCTTTGCCTGTTTGAAGCTGGCTGGGCAAGGTCATAAATGATGACCATGTGACCCCGGATGCTGAAACCTTTGTAAATGCATGCTGGTTGCCAAGCACCCAACTTTTGATCACATCATGACTCTGAGGGTGCTACTATAGTTGTCTGATTGTTAAGTCACTTTTTTGAGCACTGTTATAACTTTGAAGGGTCACTAAATGAAAGAACTAATCGAAGATTGGAGACATTAGGAGAACAGAATGTAGAAAAGATTCCAATTCATTAAACTTATAGGCTCACAACTAATCTTCCAGGCTTGAGATGATTTATTACCTGCTGAAGCCAAGGCTGCAAAGGCATGGTAGAGCTGGTCTCCCATTTCTATTTCTTAAAACTTACCTAAGAGAGAGGTAAGCTGATTGGTTGCTTAGATTTTCAATTTCCTGGACTTTGCTGGGCCCTGCCCTCTATCTAAATTGACAAATTTAGTTCTGATTTATTATCTCTTTTCTATCTGAACCTTATGGAATATTTTCTGTCTCTTCATTACATAAGACAATGACCTCCATAAATAGGAGTCAAGGCAAGAGTCTGCCTATTGGTTCTGATATTAATACCAAGACCTCAATCCTGTCTCTAAATAAGTCATGAAGAGCAAATGCTAACATTCTGACCTTGTACAAAAAAAAAGAGTCAATTCAGATTCTCATATACTTTTATACCCGTCACGCTAAGCCATCATGTCATTGTTTAACTTTGACTTACTGCGCGCTGTGAGCCCAAATATTATATTTTGGCAGATATAGTTTTTTGGTTTAACATATTGTACAAACTCAACCAATTGTGTGGTATTCAATGAGCCGTAGTTAAGCAAGGTGAAGGGATGTGTCAGTCCAGAGACAATGAACTTGGGGCAGACAATCTCTTTCAGCTTATCCTGTCTCACTAGATCTTTTATAAGGAAGAGGAAGATAAAAATGGAGTTAGGAAGTCTGCTGAGTTTTCGATGAAGGGTCATGATAAAGAAAAAACAGACATTCTAAGAATTGCTTGCTATTCTAAATACCCTTGCTTTGTTTCCTTCTTCAGTATGCTTACCAAAGGTTTTTCTCATATCCCTAGATGACTCATGCCACTATCCATTCAAAAAAAGGAGGGAATTGAATTATACTTTTTCCTCTCTATTTTGGCTAGCTAAGAGGAACTGTCAGAACTTGAAGAACTGCTTGGCTCTCAATGCATTAGCCTCACGTGGTGAATTGCACAGTTTACAGTTTTCAGCATTTTCTCAGCTATTACAGATTTGCAGATTTGGATTTTGCTCCATTCAATGAGGTTGGCTGTTGAGATCTTCCAGAATATAGATGGGATGGGTAGGAGAGGTGCTGATTGATAATTGTTTGATGAATCATCAAACTTTCTCCCCATTCTTGCTACTGAAAACACTGGACACTGCATCCATGGCTGGTACTACTTTGAATACCAATAAGTGCAATAGAACTGCTGTTGTCACGGTTCTTGTTTAGCAGCCCTGCTCGAGCCATGTGCAAATGGTTTCCTGTCAAATATACATGTCATCTTGTGTAGCCCAACACAACACAAGAATGTTGCCATTTTACATCTTCTGTGGAATGGTGGAAATCATTGATGGCTGATCAATGTAAGCACCCCCATCAGAAGTTGCAAGCGTTCAGTTGAAAGTGAGCGCAGCTATGTGATTTCTGTAAATATTGTTGAACTTGTACAACACTAAGATTGTGAAGCAATTTGATTGAACTTTTGTTATTCTTTGCCTCTCAAATGGACATGGAAGAAAGTGGACTCAGTGTTTGGGAAAGGACAGGAAAGGAAAGGGGGGGGGAAGGAAAGAAGAAAAAGGGAAAGAAATCCTGAACAAAAAGGTTGCTTGTGACTCAGCATTCTTTGTGACTCTTATTTTTTTTTACCTTTATTCAACTTGGGTTATGACAGAAAGAGGAACAGGTAATCCTCAACTTACAATCATTTGTTTAATGGCCATTCAAAGTTACAACGGCACTGAAAAAACTGACTAATAATCATTTTTCAACACTTCCAATTTTTGCACACTTATGATTGTTGTCCCTGTGATCACATAATTAAAATTCAGATACTTGGCAGCAGGCATGTATTTATGATGGGTCATGTGTTCTGGGATCATGTGATCACCTTTGGCAACCTTCTGACAAGCAACGTCAATGGGGGAGTCAGATTCTCTTAACAACCATGTTACCAACTTCACAATTGTGATGATTCACTTAAATAAGTCTGGCAAGAAAAGTTGTAAAACCGGACAAAACTCACTTAACACCAGAGGTGGTATTCAGCAGGTTCTGTTTAACCAGTTCTGGAGAGCCAATAGTGGAAATTTTGAGTAGTTCAGAGAAGCGGCAAATATTGCCTCTGACTGGCCCCGCCCCATCTATTCTCCGCCTCCCAAGTCCCACCTGATTGGCTGGGTCTTCTTTTGTTGCCCTGCACAGGAGAACGGAGCTGGAAAGCAGGTTAGTGGGGTGGGGAGGGAATGGAGATTTTGCAGTATCCTTCCCCTGCCATGCCCACCAAACCATATCCACAGAACCAGTAGTAAAAAAATTTGAATCCCACCACTGCTTAACATCTGTCTTGCTTAGTAAGGAAAAATTTGGACTTAATTGTGGTCATATGTATAGGAAGAGTGGCACCTGTATAGGAAGAGTGGCACAGGGAGGAACCAAAACAAAAAAAGAAAAAAAGATGTGCAGACCCCTGCAGCCAGTCTAACCTCAATCTTGCAGGTATTCGCAGCTGCTTTTCCTATTGGCTAATGAGTTGCTTAAAAAAGAAGGGCAGCAAAGCCAGAGGAATCAACCGGTTGTTTTGTTTGCATGTGGACAATCAGGACAGCATCATTCAGATTAGATGCAGCAGATGCAGAATGAAAATCAGCAATGGAGCAGCCAATTTCATGCAGGCCTTGCAGTTTCCTGCTGGTTCAAAGATGAGTGGAAAGCAGCGGAAAGTGAAAGGCCCTCTGGCTTTAAAACAAAGGTTATCCAAGAATATTTGGGGGTCTGAGGTGATGGAATAAATTCCCAAATCAAAACTCTGTTTATGTTTATAACAGCACAGGGATTATAATCACACCTTGCATGGTTCATTCCAATTTCTAGCTTCTCTTGATACATTAAACTAAAGTAAACTGATTTTTAACTTAGTTAAACTAAACCATACACTAATTAAATGCCCTGGGTTTGTACAACATGCCAAACTGAAATGTGGCTAGCTAATTTATAGTTCAATGTTTCTACAAAAACAGCCTCTTAATGTCCAAGGTGAGCTGAGTTAACTTGGCATAATGAAATAGAAAATCCCACAGGTATTTTTCCTAATCCCTAACAGTAAAAACCCAAGAACAACAAATGAAAAAAACCCAACCATTTATACTTCTATTTCATGATATCAAAAGCACTTGCCAGTACTAACTGCTTTTGGGGCGTAGTGGTGCAGTGGTTAAAATGCAGTACTGCAGGCTCCATCTGCTGACTGCTGGCTGCCAGCAGTTCGAGTCTCACCAGGCTCAAGGTTAACTCAGCCTTCCATCCTTCTGAGTTTGGTAAAATGAGGACCCAGATTTTTGGGGACAATACGCTGATACTGTAAACCACTTTGAGAGGTCTGTAAAGCATTGTGAAGCGGTATGTAAGTCTAAATGCTACTGCTTTTGCTTTACCTTAAATTATGCTAGTCCTAATTTTACTTTGACAGCAACAAATAGTAGAATAAGATTCTATTAAGTGAATACGAGTCTTTGAAGATGCTACATAATCACACATCTGTGGCACTTAGGTTTTTTGGAGGGAGTCTTCTTCATGGTGGTACCTGCTATGTTGTTGGGAGTGGGTACTGAGGACTTCTAATAGCACTTCTGAAGCTTATCCATGTACAGAAATAGAATGATGATTCACATGACCAGGAAGTTAACTGAAGATATATGATCGTTGATGTACAGATTTTTGTGATGATAGTTTCCATACCAATGGCTCAAGCAAAATATCTTTAAAAAATGGAAGTGTACATATACATATAAACTTTCTTTATATAACCTTGTAATCCCTTAATTTGGGATAGAGTCAAGGTGACTGGCTGGGGTTGAATGTTTACTGGCCGGATGCTCTTCCTGACACCACATGGAGTTTGCAGTAGATATATTTTCTCTGCGCTTTGAGAGAGAAATATCTGCTGCTACCTAGGATTGAACTCTCAACCTTCTGAGTAGGAAGTAAGCATTTTCACCACTAGAACACCACGCTGCTCAGTGTACATACTGTATATATCAGAGGTGGTATTCGGTAGGTTCTGACCAGTTCTGGAGAACCAGTAGCGGAAATTTGAGTAGTTCAGAGAACTGGCAAAACCCACCTCTGACTGGAGATTTTACAGTATCCTTCCCCTGCCACGCCCACCAAGCCATGCCCAAAGAGCTGGCAGTAAAAAAAATTGAATCCTACCACTGGTATACATATCACTGCATTAAACACACACACACACACACACACACACACACACACACACACAGCCTTTTTTGTCCAATTTTATCTTATCCAAGATAAGTGATACCTCATGGAATTTTATTATGCTTTCATGTATTTAGAAAGTGTGTGTGTGTGTGTGTGTGTGTGTGTGTAAACTCCACAACAGAAAAAACACTTTTTAAAGAGAAACTAATCCTCTACTGAAGAGTGAGTGCCATTATTTCAACAAGCTTGTCTTCAGAAACTATTCTGTCACCTTAAAACACCGACCTGCATGTTTAAAAAACCTGTCCTAGTCAAATAAAATTATATTAAGACCACAAGTGACTTGGTCAAGCTTTTAAACTCCTAACTAGCCCAGAGTTAACGTAGGTATTTCTCCTTGAAGGAATTCTTCATTGCTCTCCGATCAAGGGATGACATCGTATAACAAATGCACAGCTCAAGAGAGCTGTTGCAGCTGAACAGCAATTTAATACTTGTGGATTCAACACTATGGAAACTTCTCCCCAGCGTAGATGTGTAATATAGTTTAATAAGAGCCTTTCGATCGTCTCTGAAATAAAGCAATCATTTTTTGTGTTGGCATGGAATGTACTGATCGTAAAGCATGAGCGTGTTCTTAGTTATATGTATTCTGATTTATCTGACAGTTGATGAGTAAGATCTGAAAAACACACAAATTATTTTTTAAAAAAACTATAATTTCAAATAAGATGAGATTTAAAGATGAGAACTGACAAAGAGATTTAAAGTAAATACCTGTAACTGAAATATAATATTCCATGGCATTATATTCCTAATATAAATATACTAACAAAGACTTACCACACTTTGCCATTTATTAGGTAAACTTTTCTCAACAAAAACAAAAACTGCAAGCTTTTTATTTCTGAAGCTCCTTCAACAAAGAAAAAGCTTCATTTTATAACAAAGCTTTACTGTGTTTCCCCCAAAATAAGACTCTATCTTATATATTTTTTGCCACCAAAAAAGGCACCAGGTCTTATTTTCGGGGGAAGTCATCCACTGACTAACCTCACTTGTGTGTGTTGCCCCTGGCCTCCTTTTCATTGTCAGTCGCCTTCAGAAACTTCTTCTGCGGCCAGCAAGGCTTTCCTCTGCAGCTGATAATAGAGCTCCAGATTGATCCAGAACTTCATTATCAGCAACATAGGCCTTTAGGAAAGCCTTGCCAGCCTTGCTGGCTACAGAAGAAATAGGCCAGCAAGGCAGGTGTCAGGCGTGCAAGGCCTGGCCACAACTGTCCAAAGATAAGTAGTAAGGCATCTCTACTTCCCCATCCCCACCCTAACTTAATTTTTACCCATCCACTCTGGAGTAGGTGGGATCTTACTTAGGGCTTATTTTGGGCACATATGTGAAATCAAGCTAGGACTTACTTTCAGGGTAGATCATATTTTGAGGGAAACAAGGTATTCAAAAATAAAGAAAGGTTGGACTTATTTGTTCCTCCTTCCTCTTCCCATTGAAGGGACTGATGATTGTAAAGAAAAACATATCTTAAAGAACGTTGAAAAAAACCACCAGCATTCTTGATTAGAAATGCAAACTCTCAGGGAGGAACTATCTATCCATTGAAAAGGCTGACAGGAAAAGATGTAATTGTGTTTTGATTTTCTTTATGAACCACTCAAATAAGATCTCTGGCTGTTTCTTCCTCATCTGTCTTCTAAAGGAATTATTATATAATGAGCCAAGGATTTTGTAGGAATTTTAAGCTTTATGACAGTTGAAAAATATGCCAGACTTGAAGCTACTGACTTGTTTATATCATAAGCTCTGCACATGGATTTAAAGCTTTTATGTGTAAGCCAGTGGTTTCAACCAAACTAAAGACAGCGTTGGGTAAAATGAGTAAGGGGAAAAAAAAGATCTTTAATACCCTTGCCTAATGCCAGTTTATAATATTGCTTTGAGTTTTCCTTTCCTTAAGCAGTTAAAAGCTATTATATAACTAAGTGAGTGTAGGGTCAATATCCAAGTAGTGCACCTGTGCTTTAGGAACATTTGGAAATAGGTACCTCAGAAGAGATGGTAATACAAAGTTAGATTCTGTATGTAATGTTTTAAAATAGCTGCCTCACTTTCTAGGGTCTCATAGCACTTGCAAAAAATGGCTACTTCATTCTGAGGAGGGACATAGTTGCTTTAAAGAGCTGCAGACTGATTCTGTGCTTGCGTTCCCGTATCTCTTTCTATTTTTCTTTTTAAATATGGCATTTTATTTTAATAGATTTGAAAGCCAGATCAAGATAAATATTTTGAAGAAAGCAAAAGGAAAGTGCAAAAGAATTTATATGCTATTATAAAATCAAATAAAAATTTTCAAATGATATTTTATTAGTATTACATATAAAAATGATCTTATATCAATTTGGCACTTCAAAACCATTATAAAAATTAAATAAATAATTAACAAAAACAGCCAGTGTAATAAGAAACACCAAACAGAATAAACAATTGATAAGTTCGGGAATTGTATGATTTCTAATAAGAGATGTAAAATATCCTATTGTATACAAAGCAAACTGTATCTTTTTAGAGATACAAGGTTTAATGATGTTTATCTATCAAGAAAAACTATTCAGTCTTTACAGTTTGTTTCATTCTAAAATGAACTATGTCCAGAACTGTTGAACTTTATAACTTTGGGACCAAATATGGAAGAATGGTTTAAATGGATTATTACATTTTTGAATTATGTATTTTGGCTATTTCCATGTTCTGTATTCTTTGGCTTGTTTTCCTTGGTTTCTTAGCCCCAAATAATAACTTATTTATTTGAGTTGTGTATGCTTTGAAAATGATTCAGAAATGCTTGAAATCTCTTCTGATGGGCATGAAAAGATGTTCTACGTTTGTTATGATATCTAAGCATTTTTTCCAACCTATTTTCAAACTGCATAGCCCATATATAATTTCTGCAAATCTTGTGGTTTTCCTAATCTGAGAATCATAATATATTAGGGACATGCAGACTTCAAAAGACATTGATATATATAAAATGTTTGAATATATAAAATCAATATTTTTTCCAAAATAATATACCTAGACTTGAAAGATTTGGTGCTTGTGAACAGTAGAATGCACCCTTTATTAGTCCATCTGCCAGTGGTTCCCAATCTCCTTTCTTTCTACATGTGTTATATAGCATAAAGCATCTTGTGGAACATTTACCATTTTGAAGAATTTCCAGCCTATGCTTTACATATAGTCTTCCAAACACATGATTAAATACTTGAAAATGCTTGACTCAAAAGTAATTTCATGGAAAACCAGATCCAGATATGTTTGTCATGAAGTAGACTCTAGTTCACACAAATATGATGTGAAATAATATTCCTAACCTTTAAAGTGCGGTATTTCTTCTGTAATCAACCAACACAGCTGCCTCTCTGGAAATATAAGAAATATAAGAGCAGTTTTTTCACTAAAAATATGATAGATCTATTTGTCTGAAAATGTTTTCCATGAAGCAATTGTAACTGGAGATTCTGAAGAGGCAGTCTCTTTTGGAAACGTTGGTAAGAATAGGCAGTGCATAAAGAACTATCACGGATTTTTATAGTCACACAGAATCTGTCACATGGATGTCAAATGACTTTACGTCACTTTGTTCTGTAGCATACAGATATTAAAGACTCAGGATACCCATATGGGGTCTTTGCACCAGTTTAGAATCAAGTTCAATTCGTCCAATTACATGACAAAAGTTCCAATCAGGAGTTTGTTTATTAAATTTGTATGTTGCCTGTCTCATTGATACAGAGACTCTGGGCAGTTTACAATATAATAAACAGTAAATATATAATACAAGGAAATTAAAATTAGGAGAGTTAAATAGAAAAGCTAAAAATCAAGATGGTGGCCGTTTGAGGGCAGGAACCTTCTCTACCACTGTCAACCACCATCAACATAGCACATCCCTGTTGGAGCCCAGGTCAAATGGCAGAACCAAGTTTTTTGGTTTTTTTTGAAAAGAATTTTATTAATTTTCTACAGACACACATAACATACAAAACATTAAAAACATCTAGTCTCATA